>CANUEP010107477.1:0-42763 GCA_947857235.1 Jatropha podagrica
AACATATTGAAATACACCCACTCATATATCCTATCTGTACATTATATATATATATATATATATATATATATATATATATATATATATATATATATATATATATATATATATTATTTCTATTATTATTATTAATATTTTCATTTACATTATATTATATATATTTTTTATCATTATTTTTTTATGAGTTGTCTCCCAATGGGTGCTAATTTTCGGTCATTAGCTTCACTTCTTTTCCAATGATTAGTGAAGTGGATCCATCAATGAGTAATTGTCCCTTTGAAGTTTCTCTGGAATATGGTAGAGCTTCAGCCTTTGCCTATTGACTTTGAAATTTTCAGTATTCTCGCTCCATACTTTAACGTCTCCCTAAGGGAATACTCGCACTGCTTGAAAAGGACCAGACCATAGCGATTTTAATTTTCCTAGAAAAAGTGGCAAGCGCGAATTGAACAGCAGCACCTGGTCTCCTTCTTTAAAATATTTTCTCCGTATGTGCTTTTCTTGCCAGGCTTTTGTCCTTTCTTTATAAATTTTTGCATTTTTGTACGAGTCTCATCTTAGCTCTTCCATTTCATTCAACTGCAACAATCTCTTTCTGCCTGTTGCGCTCATGTCAAAATTCAGAGTTTTTATTACCTAAAAGGCTTTATGCTCTAGTTCGAAAGGTAAATGACATGGTTTTTAAAAAATAAGTCTAAAAGGAGACATTCTAATCAGAGTCTTATAAGTGGTCCTGGAAGCCTAGAGAGCATCATCTAGCATTAAAGCCCAATCTTTTCTTGCAACGTTTACTGTCTTCTACAAGATGCTCTTAATTTCCCGATTTGATATCTCCACTTGTCCACTAGTTAGCGGATGGTAAGGCGTTGCTACTTTATGGTGACCTCATATTTCTTCAGAAGTATCTCCAATGATTGGTTATAGAATTGGGTTCCTCCATCGCTGATGAGAACTCTCGGCGCTGCATATTTGGTGAGTATAAATTTTTTCAAGGATTTTATCACTACTCTTGGATTATTGGTTGGTGTTGCAACTGCTTCTACCCATTTGGAGACATAGTTGATTGTTAATAAAATGTACTTGTTTGAATAAGATGTCGAGAAAGGTCTCATGAAGTCTATGCCCCATACATCAAATATTTTGACTTTCAAAATCCCATGTAGCGGTATTTCATCTCTTTTGGATACATTTTCCATCATTTGGCACCTATCATAAGAAATTACATAATTCCTTGCATCTTTGAAGAGCGTAGGCTAGAAAAATCCTACTTGCAATACTTTAGCAACCGTCTTAACTATTCCAAAGTGACCCCCGTAAGGTGAAGAATGACAGTGAAATAACACTACTTGGACTTCTTCTTTCGATAAACAGCTTCTCATTATTCCATCTCTGCATTTCTTGTACAATAATGATTCCTCCCAATAATAATTTCTTACCTTAGCAAAGAACTTCTTCTGGTTATAGCTTAGATTGGGTAGAATAATCCTGCACATAAGGTAACTAACAAAATCTACAAACCATGGTACCTTATTATCATGCATAGTGAGCATTTGTTCTCCAAGAAATGAGTCATCAATTAGAAAATTCATGTCGTCACCAATGTCATCTTCTCTCTTGACTTTGGATAGATGATCAACTACTACATTCTCTGCTCCCTTCTTGTCCTTAATTTCATAGTCAAATTGTTGTAGAAGTAGTAGCCATCGGACCAATCTCAACTTTGCATCTTTCTTTGCTATTAGGTGTCTAATAACTGCATGATTCGTGTAAATGGTAAATTTTGATCCGAACAAATAATCTCTGAACTTATCCAGTGCCCATACTACAACTAGAAACTCTTTTTCTATAGTGGTGTAATTCATTTGTGCTCCATCAAGATTCTACTAGCATAGTAAATAGTGTACGAATTTTTAGCCTTCCTTTGTTCGAGTACAGCTCCCACTACATAGTCACTTACATCATACATAATCTCGAAAAAGAGACTCCAATCTGGTGGTCGAATAATCAAGGCCTGCGTCAAAGATTCCTTCAACCTATAAAAAGACTCCAAACAATGCTTGTAAAAAATGAATGGAACATCTTTAGCTAAAAGGTTGCATAGAGATTGTAACACCCATCGCCCAATCTCGAGGGACCAGAAGATGAATGCCACACTAGGTGTAAGCCGGTAAATCTGACCACGCAACACCTTCGCCATTAGCAACAGATGTAGCTTAAGGAGCTGATCTCACATATGAACCCTGACCAATTCTCTAACCCGGTCTAACTCCCATCTGTGGCCCACTTCTAAACCTCTTGCTACTAGACTGGACCCCAGAAGTCCATCCAGACGTAGCACTCTAAAATCTTTTATATTGATTGCCCTGTTGGGTCCTCTGACCTCTAGCCTGTCTCTCCATCCAGATAACCTCAAGCTCTGAAGCAACCTTCACAAATGAAGCTAATATGGTGTGAGGCTGGGATGTCAAGTGCATCTTATACTCATCAAATAATCCCTTCATGAACCGCTTACACCTATCTGCCTCAGAAGGGATCAATTTAGAAGCATACCTACTTAGTCGTATGAACTCTCGCTCATACTCAGAAATGGTCATCCAATCCTGCTTAAGCTCAAGAAACTCTGCTATCCTCTGATCCGTATAAAGCTGACCCACATATTTCTCTCGAAACTCAGATAGGAACAAATCCCATGTCATATCCTCAGCTCTAGCTGTCTTAACCACTGACTCCCACCACAAATAAGCCTTTTCCTTCAGCAACGAAGTAGCACAAATCAATTTGTCCCAGGGACTACACTGCATTTGCTCCAAGACCCTCTCTGTAGCTCAGAGCTAGAAATATGCTATGGAAGGCACATCATCCTTTCGACCCATAAAATCAACAGCACCATACTTCCTCAATCTCTTAATAGGGGGACAGACTGGAACAGGGGCTAGTGCGACTGGAGCCTGCGGAACAGCTCCCGCAACCTGCGTCAAAGTAGCAACCAACTACTAAATGAAATCACTCTGATTAGGCCCCACAGGACTCGCAGTAGCCTGCCCCGTAGCCAAGGTGCGCTCTACATTAGAACCTAAAACACCACCGACGGCATCACCAGCTGGCATACCACCCTCAAGCATAGCACCCTCTGGAGGGGCATAACTATCCATCTCCTCATCAGACAGATGTTGAGATATAACTAAATACCTACAAAGACCAACAGCTTTGCATTAGAGAGAAGTTCCCAAAATAGACTAATATGGCATGTACTTAACTTAAATCACTTATATAATTACTCCAATCAAATAAACTCTCACATTAAATCATATATCCTAGAATCGCCTAAACCTATGCTCTGATACCACTAATCAGAGCTTGGCCCCCTCTAGTAGATCTATGGTTCGAGGATGAACCATACGGAAGTTGGTGGGTCTGTGACATCCCGTCCCGGCAAAGTGATCCAAAGAGGGCGGGTAGAGAGGGTTCTTGGTGAGCTTCTAGGATGGCAGGCTAGCTAGGATAGTGGAATGTAGGACACGGGAATGAATCGGATTATATATTGAAAAGGGTTAACTAATCATCAAAGGCGTCTTTTGGTGGAATGGCTGAAGAGTTGGAAGAATTCCAAGGTTAAGCGTGCTCGCTTGACAGAAATTCTAAGATGGGTGACCTCTTGGGAAGTTCCCATTTCAACTATGGGACAAAACCGTGCGGGTCTTATCGATCTAGTATGAGGTGGAACTGATTTGATCCAAAGCAGACAATTCTTCTGGTGGTTAGAGTCAGGGCATTATAAAGATTTTGGAAAAATCTTTTATAAATCGTCAGCAAATTCCTGCATGACCAAGAAAGCTTCAAATCTCCTTTAATGAGGATGGTGGTGGCATTTTCTCAATGATTTCCACTTTTGCCTTATCAACCTCAACTCCTTTTTAAGAGACAATGTGTCCAAGAACTACTCCTTCTTGCACCATAAAGTGACATTTTTTCTAATTTAGGACAAGATTTACTTCTTCACAACATTTCAAGACTTCTAACAGGTTAGTCAAACAATTATCAAAGTAATTCCCATTCATAGAAAAATCGTCCATAAATATCTCAATGATCTCTTCAACGAAATAAAAAAAGATAACAGTCATGAATCTTCGAAATATAGTAGGGTATGTAGTATGGGCATTACAGATTCCAAAGGGCATTCATCTAAAAGAAAATGTGCCATATGGACAAGTAAATATGGTCTTTTTCTGGTCCAATGGATGAATGTAAATTTGATAGAAACTAGAAAAACCGTCAAGATAGAAAAAATATGAGTGACCAGCTAATCTTTCTAAAATTTTATCAATGTATGGCAATGAGAAACGGTCCTTATGAGTGACGCTATTCAATTTTCTATAGTCAATATACATACACCACCCTATAACTGTCCTAGTTGCTAGAGTTTCATCATTCTCATTTTTTACTACAGTTATACCTCCTTTCTTAGGTTCTACATGGATTGGACTAACCCGCAGACTGTCCGAATAGGATATATTATGTCCATGTCTAGCAACTTGGTTATTTCTTTCTTGACTACCTCTTTCATATTAGACTTCAATTTTCATTGAGATTCAATTGAAGGTTTAAATCCTTCCTCCATTAGTATCATATGTGTGCATATGGAAGGATTTATGCCTTGCAACTCATGTATATTGTATCCTAATATCTTCTTGTGCTTTCTAAGTAGATTCAATAAATTTCTTCCTAATTATCCTCTAATGAAGAATTTATAATTAGAAGAATTTATAATTACAGAAAGAGTTCTGGCCAAGAAATGTGTACCTTAATCTAGGAGGTAAAGGTTTAAGTTCTACTTGTGGTGCTTCCTCCTTTTTATCAGACTAGTTTGGATGAAGCTACTTTTCATCATTGCTCTAGGAACTTCTTGGTGTAAAACTATGTATTTCCTCTTCCACTTCTTCCATCTCCTTAGTGTCCTTTAGATAAAAATCCACCGGGTTAGTGAGTGTTTCTTTAATAAATAATTCTTTCACCACTTCATCTATCACGTCGACTCGCATGCATTCAAAAAATTTGGCTGGTTGTTTCATCATTTCAAACACGTTGGAAACAATTTCTTTATCACTGACCTTCAACATAAGCTTTTCTTCTTTCACATCAATCAGTGCTTCAGCTATAGCTAAAAAAGGTCGACCCAATCGAAATGTGTACATCTTTGTCCATTTCTAGCACCACAAAGTCCATTGGAATATAGAACTTTCCAACCTTCATCAGCACATCTTCGACTACTTCGACTGCATATTTGACTGATCAATCAGTGAGTTGTAAAATCACCTTGGTGGGTTTTAGTTCTCCAATATTCAACTTCTTAAAAACAGACAAAGGCATAAGACTCACACTTGCCCCAAGATCACATAGAGCCTTATCAACCATCATCGCTCCTACTTCACATGGTGTGAAAAAACTATCAGGATCTTTCAACTTGGGTGGCAATTAATTCTGAATTACAGCACTACAATCTTCAGGGAGTGCTACTATTTCAAAATCTCCTGATTTCCTCTTCTTCGTTAATATCTCCTTCAAGAACTTGGCGTATGATGGCATTTGAGTGACGAGATTTGTGAAAGGAATAATGACATACAACTACTTAAGCATCTCTAAAAATTTATCAAATTGCTTATCAAGGTTTACTTGCCTTAATCTTTATGGAAATGGAATTGGAGGTTCAAAAGCTTTCACCCTCCTTTCTATGTCTTCTTCTCTTAGTCTCTTTAATTCTCCTTCTTTCTTTTTCACTTCCTCTGTAGGCTCAGATTCTTCTTCCAAGTTTATTAGCTCTTTCTCGACTAGTTGTTCCTTTTACTGTCTCAACTTTGGTTCTTCTAAAACTTTCCCACTTCTTACAGCCATTGCATTACATTGCTCTTTCAGATTTGAAATTTGCTGACTCATAAGCTTTCCATAAGCTTATTTGAAGAGCTAGCTTGTTGCACCATTGGATGCTCCATTATCTTTAGATGAGTTGTGAGTTCATCAACTTTCTCATTCAATTGCTTGATAAGCTCATCTTGCACATAAGCTTTTTGCTTTTTATTATGTAGAAAACTTTCAAACATGACCTCAAGATTGCATGTTGGATATTGGTAAGGCTGTGGTTGTGGATTCTAAAGGGTTGAGGAATATTTGGCTTTTGGAATCTAGGTGGTTGTGGTCTCGGATTGTTATTCAATGCAGGCCTAGGAGCTGGGTTTTGTTAGTTTGACCATGAAAAGTTTGGGTAATTTCTCCACTCGAGTGCGTAGGTGTTTGAGAATGGGTTACCTTGGGGTCTAGGCTGATAATTATTCTGAATATAATTGGCTTGTTCCATTGTATACTCAGTCATTTGATACTGATACTCAATATCTGTATAACCAATATTTCCACGAACTTCACATCCCATTGGTGGAGTTGCTACTGCATTCACATTCAAGTTGTCCAATTTCTTGGCAAGTGCATCAAACTTGGCAATCAAAAGCGTCAATCCATCTATGTTTAGTAGTCCTGCTACCTTCTTCGTCGTACTTTTATATTCGTTCCACTGATAGCTACTAGTTGCCATTTCTTCTTAATCCATAAGCTTCAAAAATTCTTTTCTTTAAAAATGATCCAGTTGCAACAGCGTCTCGTACACTTCAAGTTGTTGGTGTTGCTCCATCATAAAACTGTTGCACCAAAGCTGACTTCTCAAATCCATGATGTGGACATTGGCATCAAAAGTCCTTAAAATCTCTCCCAGGCTTCGTACAGTGTCTCATCTTCTTTCATTTAAAAATTAGAAATTTCCTTCTTTAGCCTTGTAGTCTTATTAGGTGGGAAATACTTTTGAAGAAAAGCTCGACTCAATTCATCCCAAATGGTAAATGATCTAGCAGGCATAGAATGTAACCAAAGTTTTGCTCGATCCCATAGTGAAAAAGGAAATAGCCTCAATCGAATTGTTTCGTCTGATGCACCATTTATTTTCAGTGTATCACAAATCTCTAGAAATGTGGCAATGTGAACATTAGGATCTTCATCTAGTTGTCTTGCAAACTACAACTATTGCACCATAGAAATTAAAGACGGTTTGATCTCCGAATTGTTGGCTGCTATTGGCGACGTACGACAGCTGGTTGCACTCCTTCGAGATTAGGAACATTCAAATCCCATAAAGTTCTTTCTTCAGTCTTCTTGTTCAATTGCTGTTCTTGATTTTCGATCTTGACTCTAACTTGATTTTGTTTAGAAATCTTCGGCAGGTCTATTAGTCCGACTCTTTTCAAAAATGTGTCTGCACTTCTGCATCTTCTTGATATAGAGCTTTGCCATCCTCTCTGATACCTCGGGTTTTGTCTTCTCAAAGTGCGAGGGTTCTTTCAATTTCTAAATCAAGAGGTATTAATTTTGGACTCCTTAATCTTGGCATAAAAGATTAGTCCATTGAGCAAATGAGAAAAAGAAAGAAAAGAATATTTTTTTTATTTATTTAATTTTAATTAATTAAAAGAAATAATACTTAAATTGAAAAAAAAATAAAATAAGCATACGAAAATAATTAAAGAAAGAGAAAAAATAAAAATATTATACATAAATAACTAAAAATTTTTTTGTATATTTTCAAAAATTAAACTAACCAATTAATAAGGAGAATTAAAAAAAGAAAAAGAGAAAATGAAAAAAAATAAAAATAATTAGATTAAATTAAATAATTAGAAAGAAACAAAAGAAAAAATTAAATAAGTCAATTAATTAAGAGAAAAATATAATTCAAAATAAAATTTAAAAAGAAAAGAAAAATGTTTGAACGGAAACTAATAATCGAAAAGAAATTTTTTTTTTTCTTTTGGAAGTGAGAGAAAAAAAGTAAGTACGTGAACATACTTATTGTAAATGGAAGAAAAATTTTTTAATATATAGATTTTTTATTTTTGTTTTTATTCTTTTTATTTTTTAATTTTATGAAGAAAAAATTTTCTAATTAATTGTCTCACAATTAAATTAATATCTATTCTAAGCACCAATTTTTGGTAACGGCTTCAAAAACTTGTTCGACTTAATTTTTATTTCGACTCCACAAGTGTACATGTCGTATAATTAGTAAAAAGATTATCGTCCCACAAAGATTTAAAAATAGATTATTAATTTATCATGTTTGACAATTATTAGGAAGACCAGAATAAAATGAGTTTGAATTAAAATAAGTTGCAATTAAATTAATTAAATTCAAATTAAAATAAGTAAGTGGAGATAATCAAAAATAAATTCTAGGAAATAGTTATTAAGATGGTTTAGTTATAGGGTCTCAATTAATTCTTAAGTACAAACTCTTAATAGTTGATTTATGATGTCCAGATTCCTCCTTCGAGTTTAAATAGATCTCTACAACCACATGATATCTGCTTTTGTAGCCTAACATATTAAAAGTTTATGTCAATTCCTGAAGGAGAACTAACCTGAAATTTCTCAATTTCTCTTTCAAGTTTAAATGGACTATTAAAATCATATACTTCAACTTTCGTAATCTAACACAATTAAAACTCATCAAGCTAGTATTAATTATTTTACCCTTAAAGAACCTTGTCTATTTCTAAGTCTAAAAATTCTAGGCCTAATATGTGAGGTCCAATTTAGTTTATCACCCTTTTAGTTTGTTCAAATAGATTTAAATCATGCAAATATGAGATAATGATATATTCGCAGGCATTAAACTCAACATATTAAATCAATAATTAAGCTTTCAATATAAATCGAACCATTTAAAGTTATAACTAAATTCGAATATTTAGCGTAACATTATTACAAATATATTGATACAAATTAAGTACACAAAAGAAATATAAGTCATGAATAACGAACTTGGAGAGTTATTTGGTTTATTGCCCACTGAGCTCCACATCCTAATTGTCCAGAATAGCTCTCCTTCTTTGTTTACAATAACTCTAACTAAAAGTTAGTGACTCTCTCTCCACTTGACTAACTTACTTTGATTGGCTACTTCCTAATTTATTTAATTCTTATGCCCGGCAACAAGGGCCAAGAAGGAGTAACCAACCCTTTTCTTGTCTTTGTTTGTTCCTTTTTATAGAGTTTTTTATTAGCTTTAATTGGTCCACATCACACTGGTCAACTTGCACAAGTTGAGTTTGCAAAGTTGCTCTCCGTCGCCCAAAAAATAAATAAAAAATGGTAGAGGAAGCTGCTCACAAGGCTAGGTATAATATTTCAACAAAATTATAGCCTTTTAGCCCAAATGATTTGTGAGGAGATCTTCTCGAAGCTCGTTTCGTGCTTAGTTATCAATTGTCTATATTGATCAATTTTCTATTTCTCTTCTTTTTTTTTTGGGCTGATTGGGCATAGATGTTGGGTTTATTAGGCTTCTTGGTGTAATCTTTAGACATCAATGGCAACAAATCTTTAATCATTATCTTTGCTTGATTTGGATGCTAAATGGATCATAAATGGTCCAATTTATGTTTAAAGTAGCAAAATTGGTGTAGCTCATAAATAAATTAATTATAGGGAGAAAATCATACAAAATAGATTTTATTGTTTCAAATAAAGCTTAATTCAATTAAAATATATAATAAAAAATATACATAATATATAATAAAATACATATATATTTTGTTATTATCAGTGCTTTCAATCCGGATTTCTTAAACATGCCTTATCTTCTCTAATTAAATTACTATGTTGTAATTCTTAAGTAACTTGAGTTAACCAACTCTAATGGAATGTTTACAAAAAAAACAATGTAGGGGCTTGGGCTTATCAATAAAAAATCAGATTCAAGATTCGTCATCACCGTGAAGACGGGAACATTCCGTCTCTTTGGTCCTCGCCGAAGCGTCACCGGCTGGTCACCGGACCGCCGTGCACAGTGCCGAAAAATCGGTTTCGACAGAAAAGGCCACCAGATCGCCTTTTTTGCTCCTAGAGTCCATATCCGACTTAAATTTGCAGAGAGGAGAAGCTCTTCGGCTGGAATCACATTGATAGCCTCTTCCTCATCGTCTTTCATGGGAGATTCGCGAGACGGAGCTGCTTGCTAGAGTTTATGGAGGGGAAATACTTGTGAGCTGATATAGAGTGGATTACAACCCTTCTCGACATGAAGGGCTGCCGGAAACGGCATGAGCTCGCCGAAAAGTGACGCTGCGTCGGTACCAAAAGTTTCAAACCAGATTTTTATGAGATTACAGTACAAATCGCATAAACCAAGGCTAGGATGAAGTTTTTCTCGTCGAGTAGTTGTGTTTAAAGTGCTAGCTCGCCAGAAACTATGGCCGTTTTGCTAACTTACAACGAAGAAGAGAGGAAATTTTTGGGTTTCTTTTTCCTAAACCCCAAAAAGATATTTACACCTTGATTCGGTCCAATCGGACTGTTTTGATTCAATAGAAAATTCTGGATTTTTAACCTATTTCAGCTGGTTTGATTTATTTTAATTGGTTTACTTAGCTTCTAGAATATTTCCTTAATTTACTGAATAATAATAATAAATATTATTGATATTTGATTTTAGGAGAATTAATGAAAATAGTAGACTCACACACGGCGCACGCGCACCCGTGTACAAACACACATATATAATAAATTAATATTTAGAGCTCTATATTTATTCTTGAAAATTTTTTAAAAGTTCTAAACTTGAAAATTCTGATAATATGTTTCGGACTTAAGCTCAACTTTCCAAACTGAGACTCGAATTATAATTATACAGTATTTACAGTCCATCCAATTGAAAATTTTGAGTTTTGATTTAATTAAAATTTGTAAGTTTTGAAAACAAAATTACGGGATGGTTCATTAAGTTAGGTCTTTTTTTTTTCCTTTTTAACATACATATATAGAATATATTATTTGAAATTTTCTTTTTAATTTTTCATGTAAAATTGATACTCTCTTTCTATTCTATTTATATAGAAAAATTTTTTTTTGGGCCTTTTATTTAAGTAAAGAAAATTTTTTAATATGATAACTTTTGGACTTGTGCCAAAGAAAAAAAGTTTAATATGCCATTGTTTTGATTTATAATTAAACATTGACTTTGAAAATATTTAAAGAAAGTGGCAGACATTATTATGGTTGGCATTTAATGTTAAAAAATTAATTAAAACGTGCATAAAAAAATTGTGAGAAAAACACATTTTGTGCACAGATTAATTTCACTAAGTAACTTGTGCTTAATATCTAAGTGTGCACATATAATGAAATTTATCCACAAATGTTAATTTAATCGTGTTTTGTTACTTCTATTAATGAGATAATTAGAAAATGTGAAGATCGGTGCTCTTATTTGCAAGGTTGTTTGCAAACTTCTATAACAAAATATGAACACATGAAAATAGTTGTACACACTTACAATTTAGTGTTGATAAGTAACTTTACCTTTTAGTTAGTTCACACGTACAACAGGCATATGAGAACATTTTTATATGACAGCACACATATATTAAAAATGTATGCAATATAAATTAAGATTCAGTGAACATATTGAGCAGTGAATGTTGCACTTCTGTTGCAGCTTTTCTAACCATTTGACTATAAACTTTAATTACATTAGGCAAACAACCATTCATCTTAAGGTTATTCTTGGACATGTACTTGATTTTGTAGTTGTTATCTTCATTTCACATGATGATATTAACCATATAAGTTTATAATGTGATTAACACCTTATTCAAATCAAAAGTAGAGAATTCATAATAAGCTTTAATAATAACATCAATCAGCTGTTCAATTCTGTTTGGAGTCTCTTTATATTTGATTAAATCTATAGCTCTAAAGAAATCAAGGTCTAAAATATTTAGGTCAGAACTATTTAGAGGTTGTTTGTTTCACAGACCTTTCATTCTATTATCAGCTACATTATTATTTTTTATATTATGCTAAATTTTATAAACTGTCTTAGTGAATAAAGATAAATTGTCTGTAACTTTATGAATACCGTGAGTATTTGACTCACTCTTCTTAGTTTTAGAACACAACATACAAGCTATATTTTTCACATCTTTAATGATGTTTTTCCTTTTGTTGGCTTTTCATGCTTCTTCAGAAACGTTAATTGGTGGTGTTATTGTTTCAAATTTCACAAAAATGGATTGCTCAGTGGATGGTAAGGAGATCAAGTCTAAGGATTGGTTATTGAATATATGCACAACTTTTAAAATTACAAGCAAATTTTGAGGGATTATATTCAAATCAAAAGAAAAGGCTGTGTCTATGGCGTTTGTGGATTAAATTTTAGAGTTATTAACTCATTTCCGTTTAAATGAATTTAGTTTTAAAAATTTTGACTCCAAATTTTAATTTTTTTACTTGCAAATTTAGTAAAGCAAAATAAAGAATTCGAGGTTAAAAATTTTGGCTCCAATTATTTTTTTCAATTTTTACATCAATATTTTCAAACCAAATTTGATATAGAGATTTTAGTGCGCAATTACATAACCCACGTTTTTTTGTTATTGAAAATCTAAATAAATGAAATGTCTTATTTCAGCAACTAATTTTCTCTCATTATTTATCACTTTTTATTGAAAATTAGGAACTATCTTAATATATTTTTAGGGGTAATTTAAAAAAGAATCAACAAAAAAATCAGCTCCTTAATCGTAGAAAAATTTTGACTTTCTCTATATAAATAGAATGGAGGAAGTATTTTAAAGTAATAAACTTTATTTTTATTGTTATATTATCTTGTAAATAAAGTGTTGATATGTACACACACAAAGAAGGAAACATTATTGGCAAAATATATTATTTGCCTTTGTTACTTCTGAACTTTCAAATGACCTTTTAGCTCTTAAACTTCTTTTTTTTTTTTTTTTTTTTCATATATATAATTTATATACATTTAGCCAGAGGCAAATTGATTGAGTGGAAAACAACTAAAAATGGATGTTTATGGTTAAAATTAAAGGTGGGTCCCACTTTAATTTTTTTTAGTATTAATTTTGATAAAAGACAGCAATTGTGATACAAATTTCAAATTAGGGCATCTAAAGGGTTAAATTCAAATTTGAGTGCAGTTGTTCCAACCCATAAAATTTAGGGTATTTCAAATGGCTTAGCCTAAAATTTTGAACTATTATATCAATTGTTTTTTATTAGCATTAATGTTTAGAGGTAACCTTGGATTAATCTTCCCTCAGCATATTAGAAAATATGAATAACATTCTCTGTTTTTGGTAAATTAGACTAATCCAGTTGATATGTGAAGATTATAGTCCCACCATTATGTTTATATGATGGAATCAACATGGAACTGCAACTGGCCACAATAACTAAAAAATAAATTCCAGCATGTGATTCTTATTTTTGTGATTACCTGTGGCTATTGAATAATTGAGCCGTATGTTGCGTGAAAAGGATAGTGGTCACATGGACGTGAATCAAGTTGTTAACATTATAAAAAAGGAGAAGAAAATACAAACAGTATCCAAGCACATTACACACCACTCAAAAATTCACACCAAATCAACTATTACATAAATAGCCATTTGAGGTATAATATTCCTCACGAGGCCACAAATACAGGGAAGCTAATTCCAGTACCGATTGACTGTGGATATTACATGTATGGGTGGCTTAATTATAATCACAATTGCGTGATTTAAATTTCTTCCTTGGAGCTTCAACTTCCCCTGTTGAAAAAAAAAAAAAAAAAAATCTGATAGAAAGTGGAAGGAAGATGGAATAGGTGGAACCGATACTCCCTCTTATGCAATACAAGTATCTCACTCACACAGGCTGTTAAAAAGAAAGTCTCCCCAAATAATCGATGTGTGATAAGATCACATGGAAAGAAAAAGTAGCTGACACCCACACATGCTATTGCCTCCCAATTGCACATGCGGCCTGTCTCCTCCACCACCGCAGCACTATTCCCAACCTTTCTTCTCTCTAATCTATTTCACCATACTCAAACTGATCAAACTATCATTAACAAAAATAACAAATGAAAACCCGTCACACAAGTCACAAAACTAATCTATTTCTTAAGAAAAAGTCGACCTTATATATATTAGACAAATCCTTTGTTCTACATATTATACACAACCCATTAATTGATCCCAAGTTACATATTATATATAGGGTCAACTACTATATATTTATCTCTTTTGATGTCTTTGTTATTAGTTTTTGTTGTCAAAAGTTATAATTTTTAGTTATAGGGTTTGTGGTTGGCTGGGCCGGCGAGCTGCCAAAAGGGTGCAGGGAAGATGCCGGTGGCAAGTGATCAAATGGTCATTGGTTAAGCCCGCAGCTTGCATGAATGAGTGAACCACTGTTGGACCCACGTACCTAAACCCTCTTCTGACCATGTCTTTGCTTATACTCTCTGATTTTGAAGTCTTGACAGGAATCTTGTGTCCGAATTTGTACTGGGTTGAGATAGCCTTGTTGTTCACGAATGCCCATATATATTTTTCAAATGATCCGAAATCCGTCTTAATCTGCAATCAAAATTACTCTTTCTTAATAATTAAACAATTAAAATTGGAGAATAATTTTTAAATTTGAAAACTAGAATACTCGATTTTGTATAATTTTGGCGTCATCGAGTTTGAAATATACTGTGAAGTCTCAAATTCAACTTTCCAATTTATGAATGTCATAAAAGATATGGTAAATTAACCGAATTAATATTGTAAAGTCTGAGTTTAAAATGGATTAAAAAAAAAAAAAAACAAAATATAAAATAATGGTTCAACTATAAGTAGTGATGGGTCCTATTCCTATATATATATATATTATATTACCTCAAGGATTCGGTTAGCGTTGTCAACTACACCTCGAACTCGGCTTATTTCAATGCCATATTCTGTGCTGATAGAAATCATTTGTTTTTCAGTGATATTAGCCACTTTTTCTGCTTCAAACCCTGAAAATGCAACCCTGAAATCTTGGCGTTTCTTCAAGATTGAAGTCCAATCTGAACCAACCTGAGCACCACTTAGCACCAGCAATTCAAATAATAACCTGACCACCACAAATAGTAGCGATATATATATGAGAAGTTAGTCACAATTGCAATTTTGGGAGTGAAAGCTTATGAAAAAGAAATTAAATGAGAAACTTACTTATCATCATGGACAGGAACTCCCCATTCTTCATCATGGTAAGCAACATAGATGGGATCTAACCATAAAACAAGATTGTGAAATTGAAAATAGTTAGTGATAACATATTTATATCCTACACTAAACAAGATTGCCATAACATTACGATAGAAATATGTTTGACTACATTTTGATTCTCACCAAATGAAAACTTAGAGAATAAAGTAAATTCTTATTAATTATGTAAAACCAATTATTTTGTAATTATTAATTATTAATTACATTTCAATATGAAATAGTAAGAATACCTGAGTTTGTCGTAATAAAACTGCATCTCTTCTCTTCCTCATCATGTTTTGCAGTAGGCTCATTGATTGAAGGTTCAATAGGAGCAAATCTGGGTTCAAACTTGGCAGACTTTGATCTTCCATAATGAGCAATTCTCATTTTTCTTTGTGCATGTTGAAATGCCATTTGTTCTCTTCTCACGGCAGCAATACTTCCTGGAGCCTCAATGATCAAAGAAGAAGAATAACTCAATGATGCCTCTACAGAAGTTGAAGAATAACTGCTTTCTTTGAAACTTTTAGACTTCTTTCTATCTAAAGTGGGCGCATTTATGGTGTTTCTTGGAATCAAAATCTTCTCATCAGAACTCGAATTCAGGGCATTAGGATCACTTCCTCTCTTGGTTGCAGGTGGTCTTGGCGACTTTGACTTTGGGGATAATGGAGCAGTCAGTGGTGGTGGAGATTTTGATGGTACTTTTTTAAGAGAATTAAGCCTCTCAAGGGTAGGAACACGATTACAAGTAGGCTGAAGGACTGGCCGGCCGTTGATTTTGGCCACTGCCGGAGTCATTTCGACACCGGTTGTCACCTTAGCCTTAGAGCTGCACATTTTAGTTTATTGGATTACAAGAAGAAACAATGGAAATTGAAGAGGTGTTTTGAAAGAGAGAGGGATTAAGGAGAGGGTTGTGGGTTATATAGAAGAGGAGAAAGATTGTAACATGGAGAGGTTGGTATCTGCCATACAACTTATTGTGAAGAGCATTACTTTTCGTTAGCTAGACCACGAGGGATGACCATCACATGCTTCTAGCTTTGCCACTTGGCATATATTGTTTATTTACAGCGATGTTTTATAATTTAATTATGTTAAGATAATATTAAAATGTAACTATAAGCTCATGAAGATATTTGTTTTAGGTAATCTTCTAATATTGGCTCATTGATACTATAATTTTCCTTCCCATACCAATAAATTTAATACAAATATACAAAAGTATTAATGGTTAACCAAAAAAAGATAAATACAAGAATAAAAGGATGGTGTTGTAAAGGGAGATTTGTTGGTTGGGTGGTGTGCTTGAGAATACAAAAATGGTTTTACTTGGAAGTTGTCATATATATTATTGCTTGACTCTCCCAAGATATTAGGCTGGAGTGGTGGATAAGGAAGCTCACTCTGCAAGAAAGAGACCAATCATTGATCTATTCTTTTTAGCTGGAGGGAATATCTCCCTCTCTCTCTCTCTCTTTACTGAATGAAAGGTAACAACACATCAACTTTCATGTGTTTCTTTATTTCTTTAAAGAAGCAAAATCATCAACTTTTGTGGTAAGCACAAACTAAAAACCTCTTTAGCAGTTGAATTTGGTTATGCTTCAATTTGTGTATAACTTGCAACTAATCAAAGTTACAAAAGAATTGGATTATTTAATTAATTAGAAGTCCATGTGGACCATAGTTTGCGGGATTATTACAACAATACTTTTATATTAGGAGTATAGATGAATTATATAATTTTCAGACACACCATAGAATGAAAAATTTAAGTTCAAACGAAAGAACGAAATGAAATATATTTTTAATGGTATCAAACTGTTACCAAATTTCATCTGCTAAACACTATCAGCAATCTCTATCAAATTGTTCACTGCTTTTTTCGGAAGGGAATATGGAATTATAGCATTAAATCAACATACAAAGTATGAACAATATAAATATAAGAGACATGACTCCACTCCGTTAGACTAAACACAGAAAATGCATTCATTGCTAACTGGTCGATAACTAAATTTTATATTTTTAAGTAAAAATTAGTCAGCAAATTAAATGCTTAATTTATAAAAATAAAAGTTGATTTATACGACTTATTGCAGAATCATTTTAAATCGATTTTCATCGTCCTGACACTCTAAATTAAAAATTTTATATTATTAGCACAATAATTTCAAATTCAGCAAAGATTTTGAATAAAAAACTAATTAAGTGGGTCCCATAAAATCACATAGAGTTAACTTAATTCAACTTATCAAAACGCACCGTTTTGTTTTGATTCCCTTCTTCTTCCTTCTCCTTTTTCTTTCTTCTCTTTCAGGAACACACAGTGATGGAATTTAATTACAATAGAAAAGATAGAATTCTAAATTATAAATTATAAAAGTTACAAATGATTTTTCCAACCAAACAAAACATTTGCATGCAAATCAGAAAGCACAGCAATCTCGCATTAAGGAAAAAGAAAATTAAAAAAAAATATAAAATTCCTAAAATGAGAAAGCACAAGAATTGAAGATGAAGAAAGAGAGAAAGTCGTCGAATTATAAAGTGAAATTCATGTGCAGTTATGGAGGTAAAATCCAGCCGAGACACCATGATAACCAACTCGCTTGCATCGGCGTTATACTAAGATCCTTGCTGTTGAAAGAAATGTTAAGTTTCCTATGATCATGAACAAGCTCATTTCTCTCTGCAGCGACGCTGATATATGATTTAAATATCAATTGCCTGGTGAAGATCTTGAGGCCTTGATTTCGATCACCAACGATTAGGATCTCGAGCATATGATATTTGAGTACGATCGGCTATATCGCGCCTCTGCCATGCCGATGAGGTTGAGATTATTTCTCTTTCATTTGAATCCTTCAAGTTGTGGATCAGATAAAATGAAGTCAGAGAGGCAGTGGTTCATGGATGCTCTGAATTCTGTGCAAGTGTAGAATCTGAAAATTTCCTCTCCTCCTTCAGCAGCATTGCCGGCAATAGTGTCAACTGAAAATCCAGATTTTCTCTTTGGATTCGATAAAGGCTTTGCGGCTTTGGAGTGTTTGGTTTCTGAGAAAGACAATGGGAGAAGAGAGTTTTAGGAATTGGGATTCTGGGGGAAAAAAAAAAGTGAATTATTGAAAAAGTGAGTTTTGTGTCAAATCGACGAGTTTTAACACTTAGGTTTAAGTTAACCTAATATAGTTCTTTGAGACCCACTTTTATTAACATTAACATTACCATTTTATTTGCATTTGCCTTTATTTTTCATTTTCATTTTCATTTTGAAGTAAAAATTAATTTACTGACTAAGTTGTTTCACATAATAAAATTATAAAATATTGATAAATTCAATTGTAAAAATAAAGTATTAGCTTACGGATTATATTTTTTTAATGAAGTAAAAGAATTAAGAAATATCCAACTTTACAAAAGAAATACTGATAGATGGTATTTCTAAATATAAGGAATAATTCATTTATAACTATAAAATAAAATTTTGAGCATTTAGATATCATAATTTCATGACATTTAGCGGAGAATGTAAGGTTTCGATGTTAAATAAGTTATAAGATATCATAACACTCAGCTTTATTTACGGAATTGGTAACCTTAAATCACTTCATCAATGAATTTTTCTCCAAAAATACTAAACTTTTGCTGACTTTTTATCTTTGAGAAGGTCAAATATTCCAAAAATAGATTAAAGCTTCCTTCTTGCATTGCATTAGACCTAACTTTGGAAAGCAAAGGTAAGCTTTATCCGGTTTTGACCAACAAATCATACCGAATTGTCTTAATTCGATAATTAAGTTTGATTTGAAAATTTTGATTTTTTCAGTTAATTCAATTCGATTTCATTTTTTGTTTAAAAAATTCTAAAATTGAGATTAAAATATATCATATTTTTAATTAATATGTTGAGAAAGTGAACATATTTACATTTTGATAAAAATAATTTATTTCGGTGGACCTGGGCTAATGGAACTATTTGTTCTGCTAACAGAGTTAAAAAAAAAAAAAAAAAAAAAAAAAAAAAAGGGCTACGAGGTCAGAAAGAACAAAGAGCTAAAGGGTGCGAGAGAGAAGTACCCTTGCTTGCAAGTTAGGCATTTGTCATAGATAGAAATGACTACTTTGAACTCACTAGTAATTTCAATCCACATATTCCATTGGCTTGCACTTCAACCATAAGATTGCAAGAACCTTTTTCTTTCAAAATAAAAATAAAATAAAAGAAACGAAGGTTGCAACAAAAATTTACATCTTCAGTATAAAAATATTCTATCACCTAAGATCTGTTTGATAAAATTAAAAATATTCTATCACTTAAGATTTATTTAACAAAATTAGTTATTAAATTTTAGTAGTGTTTTATTAACTATTTGAATAACTAGTAATTATTTGAATAACTTTTCATAAAACATCAAAAGCTAAATATTACAAATGTTATGGCCTATTCAGCAATAGTATCTAGAGTAACAGTTAGTGTTTTGAACTAGTCAAAACATTATTTCTCTAAGTTATTGTGTTCGATAACTGGATATATATAGTAGCTTTCAGAGATTTATGGAGTGTTTTTTAAAACGTTATCTTACCTAACGTTTAATGTTTCACTCTTTTTATTAAATTTTTTTACAACTTTATTCTTATCCTTAATTAATATAAAATCTTTCTGTTATCACATTATATTTTTTTATTATCTTTATATTTGACTTAGTTATACCCTCTCTGTTTTTTTTTATTTAAAGAAAATTTCTATTTAGGGTCTTCTTTTTATATAGAGAAATTTACATTAAATGACAACTTTGGAAAGGATTCAATTATTCAAAATCTAAAATACCCTTATTTGATTTGAGTTTCCGTGTTAATTGTGCACGGTTAGCAAGAGAAAGTGGCGAAAAAAAAGATACAACATTTAATGCCCTTGTGTTTTGAAAGTAAAAGTAAATAGTTATTTTATCATAGAATTATAAACTATTAAGAGTTAACAAACGTGCTCATACTAAATATATATTGAACACATATCTATTTTGCCTACAGGAGTCTAAGTCATTTAATTTTGCTCAATTTATAAATGTGTGCTCATTTTATTATATCTGTCTATCAACATTAATTGTGTACTTATTACATATGATAGCATGCATTTATAGGGTTATGCACCCTTTTTGTTTTCCTTCTTCAAATTATTACCATTATTTTTGAAAACTCTATGAACGCAATTATATTCTAAGTCTGATTGAAATTTATATATAGCCATATTGTAGAAGTTGAGAAGACTGTTGGTTTAACAAAAAATTTTGACTCTAAATTTTCGCTAAATTTGGGCACAAATTATTGAAAATGCGCGGGAAAATCAAATTTTCAAATTGCGAAAATCAAATTTGAAAATTTTGATTTCTCAAAATAATTACAGCATTCTTTAAATATTCCCTCTATTTTAAGCATTAATTGTCGAATAAATGTATCCTTAGGACTCTCTCTTTGTGAGTTGGTTCCATCACAACTAAAAAAGCAATTAATGCAAATTATGGGTGTTAATCTCTCAGAATTTTAGGTAGAATAAACAATTAGCCCATCTTTGTGGTAAATTTAAAATATATATAGTGGAGTCTAAGTAATCCGTAGGAGATAAAGACTCTGAGTCCTAAATTATTTATTAATTAGAGTTGCTTTATGAGTCTAATTATTTTATTAAATATTTTATTATTATATGTGAACAGTAGTTCACTTTCGGTTATTTAGTCATTTATGTCCAAATATAATATTTCACAGGATGTTTTCAGAAATTTTTATTTAGTTATCGTGTATGTATATATTTTATTTATTATTTTGGGTTTTAAATGGTCAGCAATGATGGTGTGGGTTTCTTTTTCAGCTGTTGCAGATTCCAAGGTGCTAGATTGGTTTTGAGAGAGCGTTCAAGGAGTTGCCTCATTTAATGAGGCGACTCTTCACATGCCTCGCTTGGCCTTTATAAAGGCCATTTCCATATTCATTTACTACGCTTGCAAAACCTTGCTTATCAAAGCCTCTCTCTTTCTAGAACATACTTTCTCTCTCTAGTAAGTCTTCTTTCACTTTGTTATATTGTTCAGTTGGGATCATGGGTTCCTCTAGCGATGAAGATGTCTAGATAGTGCCCAAGTAGCCTGTCGAAGAGCATGCTGGGGAGGTAGATTCAAGAGTGGGTAAGGTAAAGTGAAGGAAGGAGAATGTTCAGATTGTCGATGTGCCTTCTGAAATTGATGAAGGCGAGCTATTGGACATATCTTACACCTATAACATTTCGCTAGAATACATGTTAATCCGACCTTCTGAGCATATGAGCGAACTATCAACTAAATGAGGATTCGATAATGATGTATGAAGAAAGCTTTTGATCTGGGGTTCAACTCCTTTTTTCAGCACCACTAAGATCATTTTTCAATGGTTATCAGATTACCAAAAGCCGGTTACCTCCTAATGGCTTGAGGTTCCTATATGGTATAATTACGCTGGCTCGAGAGGATGAAAGTAATCTGACTGCTAGCATGGTTTGGAACCTATATCACTTCTATTCGCCCTAATGAGGATCACTACTATCTTCAGGCGAAGACCAATTCTAATGTTTTTTCAAAGAAATCTAAAATTTCTTCCTTAAAAAATTAAAAGTCCAAGTACTTCATTGTGAAGTTCTCTAAAGGATTTGGTATTTCAAACACCTGGTCCACAGATCCTCATCGCTTTCTCCTAAAGCTGCCCACTCCTTATGATTGAGGTGTTGCTGATTTAATAAGGGCTAGAGGGCTCAGTTGTATGGATTTGAAGAAAATGATAGCTAAAGGTTACCCTATTTGTTCACCTAGTGGACCCATCAAACCCAACCCTTCCTATCATGGTATTTTTATTCTTTAGGTATCTTGTTTAGGATTGTTAAAACTAGCATCTTTTAATTTTTTTTTTTTTTTTTGTGCAGACATGGCTCCTAAGAAAAGCAAGAGCTCAAAGTTAAACAAGATAGTTGATGTCATGAAGAGGAAAGTGGTGGTTGCAAATTTGAAGGGGGTGCATCCATTAAAACTTGAGACTGTGCAGGCCATTGTTGAACCATCTGCTGAACCACCCGTTCAAAGACTGCCCGTCAAGCCTTCGAGGAAAAGAGCAATGGAGGTGCCTACATCTGCATCAATTCCTAACCCTATTCCAGTTCCTCCTCCTCCTCCTTCTCCTCTCCGTACTCAAGCTGTGGATATTTGATCTTACTTTGTGTTCATATACGGGGTGAATTGTAGTATCCAAGATGATGGCCCCAGTCGAGAGTTAGCTCACGCCTACGTATTTCCTATTGATGCTCGACATTTTGAGCATATTGATAATCGGGCAATAAATGACTTATTGAACCAATGCCTATTTTAAGCAATAAATGCCAACAATCTTTAGTATGGTCGGTAACCAAGATGAAATCTGCTTTCGCAAAGATGGGAGTTGAGAAAAATGAGATGGAGATCACCCTAAAAGATGTCGGGGCTACTATGCAAGAGTAGGAGGCGCATCATAATGCTGAGTTGGCTACGCGTGATGCTGATATGGAGAGGTTGAAAGAGGAGAACTGGAGTCTCCTAAATAAAAATAAAGTTATGGACGTCCAAACAAAAGAGCTAGAGCAACGAGTAAAGGAGATGGAGGCTAAGCTTTAGGGACTTAGGGGATAGGAGGAGTCCCAAGAGGAGGATTTGGTGAGAGCTTGCTTTAGTCTTTGGTCCAACATCTTGGCCAGACTTAACGAAAAATAACCGAATGTTGATTGGGACTGGGTGAACGGTGTTTACCCAGAAGGAGTTGATGAGGAGGAAGAAGATGGCGAAGGGAGAGAAGGTGAAGGTGCCCAATCGAGCTCATCTAGAGATAGTTCGCCCGCTCTATCGAAGAGGGATGTACATACTTTGATATTTGTATAGGTTTTTATCTTAGTTTATTGTAGGAATTTTGTTACTATGAATGTAAAGAACTTTAACTTAATAAAAAGAAAAAGTCTGTTACAAGTGTTTTGTGTTCCTTATTTACTTAGTCTCTTTCTTCTTTTTTTTTTTTTTTTTGCCAGTTTGTGTTTGCTTTCTTTTTTGAACTGTGTGTTATTTAAGTCAGTTGGGCAATCTAAGCCTATTTGAAAGATGCATTAAGACTTCTGTTTGACAAATAATTTAAGTTTTGGGCCGATTAGGCTAAATAATGAATGTTACATACCTAAATATTAGACTTAGCAGATTGCACTAGGGTATTCAAGTCGTTTAAGTCCAAATTATGGATGAATTGAACAGGACTACTTAGGTTGCCTGGCAAACTGTATATATCTGGACCATAGACGGAACAGACTGGGCCACTGGACGGACTTGTCTATGTCTGATTTTGGATGGAGGCCATTGGGTAAATTGTCCGATTTTGGATGGAGAATATTGGGCCACTTAGGCCGCCGGGCAAACTGTCTGATTTTGGAAGGAGAAAACTATACCGTCCAGGCCGTTGGGTGAATTGTTCAATTTTGGACAGAGAAAGCTGGGCTGCTTCGACCGTTGGGTGAACTGTTTGAATTTGGATGAAGAAAACTAGGCTATTAGGTGAACTTTGGAGCTGAAAGAGAAAACAATTTCAAAGTAAGATCCTTTAGGAAAAACTTAATGTATCGTGTCCCATTTTTGTCTTTGGAGGTCATGATACATTAAGTGAAAAAATCTGAGGTCTTGTCATATTATTCATTCAGATAAACTTAAAGAAATTTTTACACGTCATGAAATGGATGGATACAATATGCTTTATTAAGGTTGTCAACACTACATGTAACACCCACCGCCCAATCCTGAAGAACCAGACGATGGATGCCACATTTGGTGCCGGAGTACCGACTTATTATACCTGATGAACCCAAAATATACATTAGAAGTGACTTAGTTTCCATAAGGAGGCAAGTAATATTTTGATAAATAAAAACATAAGGAAATTCCTACAAAAAAATTCACAAGAGTTTCTCCTAAAAGTCGACTTACCACACAAAGAAAACAAAGCACTTCCAATGTTCAATCCTCTAAACCTCAACTCCAAATAATTATACCAAGTCGCACAACACTTCTAAAAATATAATGTCAAGTCATCTTATTATATAATTAACCATTCAAGAAATATATACCATCGTTCATACACCATTCATGAAATCAAATAATAATACTTAATTGGCCATTGATTTTATTAGTTATAATTACAATATTTATAACCTCAAAATTTGTTATAATAAATTAATACATGCCATTATTCACCTAATAAACATTTCCATAAGATCATCCCTAAGACCTTTATTGATTATTTTAAATTACTTGCTTCACACAGAAAAATAATCACTTCTAATATACACTATGGAGTTAATGAATAGAATAGGACGGTGCTCCGGCACCGAATGTGGCATCCGCCGTCCGGTTCTCCGAGATTGGGCGGTGGGTGTTACACTACAAGTCCTAGGTAGTTTTCTCTGATATTCCTCAACTTGTATGTGCTCGGACCCAATTGCTATTCTACTTCATAAGGGCCTTCCTAATTTTGTCCTAACTTTCCTATGCCTGCCCAGCCTGTAGTGATTTCTGCCTATCGCCAGAATTTGTCACCTTCCTTAAATTATTTAGCTCGGACCTGTCTATTGAAGTACCTCCTTACCCTTTGTTTGTAAGCTTCATCTTGAACTGTGAGATCTTTTGCAAGGTGACAGCAATTTTCGCAAGGCACGAAATCGCAACAAGTAATAAAGAGTGAGTAGAGTATTGTCCCACGAAGATTGTATACCAAGCACCAAAATTATTTTAATTTATTATTATTTAAACGATAATAAAAGAGGGTATTTATAAAAGTAAGTAAAATAAAATAAAATAATAGAAAATAATTCAAATAAGACTATTTGATGAAAGAAATCAAGGTTTAAAAGCTACTAGGGATATTGACTTCACTTAACTCTACCCAATTTATTTATTAATTTGTTAATCAATTTTAATTGTTCAAGTAGGGGAAACAACCCTAAGTCACTAATAACCTCTCTCGATGTATTGTTAGCTATTTTAGTCCCATTAATTACCTATCTCCCAATAGTGCAACTAAACACGAATTAAATTATTAACTTTTATGGTCTGTTCAAGAATTCATAACCTAAGATCGTTAAATTATGAAAAACCCCCTATGAGTCAAACCATATAGCTTCACATCAAGTTATTATTCCCATGTAATTTATTACACTTTTCTTATAAAAAATCCTTCTTCCGATAGCGATTAATGAAATAAATCAATCTAAGGGAGAAACCCTGTCTAGAAGCATTAAGTTCAGTAATAAATTATAACTTGAACAAAGAAAAACAATTCTAATATTATAAATTAGGGTAGAGGTTAAGCTACATCAAATCCCTAGTATGAGAGTTTAGTTCGACATAGTAATTAAATAAAACTCAATAAAATCTGAAAATAATTCCATAAATAATATGAACTAAAAACAAGATTGAGAGTTTAGAGATAAAAATTAGTCAAACAATAGCGTAGACGGCTCCCTTTGATTCTTTACACGACTTGTTTGCTTGAATTCTTAGAAATACAGAAAAACTAAGAAAAGAATAGAATCTAGATTTGAGATCTAGAATTCAATGAAAATCGATGAATGAGTGATTCCCTAGTTGCTACTGTGTTCTCTCTTTATATAGACTCCATAGGGTGTCTTCGAATCCGAATAGAAAACTGATTTGAATTAGGCTCCTTTCCGTTTAGGAGTCTTCTTTTATCAAGTTGGGCTTGAGCAATACTTAAGATGAGCCCTTTTAATATTTTCATGCAGTCCATGCAAAGGCCACGCCCATGTCTTAAATTTACACGGGCTGAGTAACTAAATTCGGCCTGTTTGCTTTTCCAGTGGGTGCCATGGCCGTGGCACTGCATGACATGCCCGTGTACTCCCCTGACTTGGCCATGTTGAGCTTTTAGACTTTCAAGTTCAGCCCCAACTTTCTTCAATGCGATTTTTGGCTATTTTCATGCTAAAAACCTTTTAAATCAAGCTTATCAAGAATCACAGAAACTTACTAAAAATATAAATAAATCTAAGTGAAAAATTAATTAAAGTAATTAAAAATATTAAAATTCCTAATAAAAAATAAGCTAAAAATATGACTTATCACTAGGTCTAAGCCAACTTTTAGGCTTTCGCTGTTTTCGAGCTCGTCATATTCTCTTATCCTCTGGTTGGGTAGCCCTACCTCTACTAGAATCGCTACTTCCATTCCATATATCAAGGAGAACAGTTTCTGCGCTATCGCTTGGCGATGTGTTGTCCTATAAGCTCATAACACACTATTGAGCTCGTTTACCCAGTTAGCCTTTTCTCCATCCAACCTCTTCTTCAATCCCTGCAAGATGGTTCTATTAGTGAGTTCGATAAGGCCATGGCTCTATGGATGGGCTACTGACGTGAAGTGTAGGCTGAGGCCAAGGGTTGTAATTCTACAAAAGGCTTTTTGGACACCCGATCATACTTCTAGCATGTTCTATTGTGGCGAACGTAGTGGTGAATGTCTCCCTTCATCGTGGGCCAATAGTATCCTGACAGTAAGATTTTCTAAGAATTTTATCTGAGCCTTCATGCACCCCAAACTCTCGAATGAATTTCTTTTATAATGTAATCGCCATCTTCTTCTATTACACATTTTGCCCAAATTTGTTCCCCATTATCTAATGCATAATTCACCACTTTTCTAGAGAGTTTGATAGCTTCATGCTTGTCATTTGGCCGAACATCATTTTATAAAAAGTCAATGATTGAGCTCATCTAACTGCTTTTCGCTTAGGTCATAAAGGTCTTTATTTTCTCAAAGCTCGGGCAAGCTTGGCGTTCAATTAGGACTCCTTCTGGAAACCCTTCTCCTCGTGAGACAGCTTTAGCTATGGCATCATCTTCTTTGTTGTTTGTCCGTTCTACCTGAATCATCTTTTAAGTAGATCCTCCTTCTTCTAACTTGTGTAGGAGGGATAGAGCTAGGGTGTGATATTTGACTAGGTTCGACTCCTTAGTAGTAAACCTTTCTGTGAGTCTAGGAAGATATGGAGGATTGGAGTTCATACCTTAAAGGCCAACTTAAGCCCTACTATCAAGCCTTCATATTCTTCACCATTATTTGTTATGGAAATGCCCAGGTGTACTACATACTGTACCTTTATCATCCCTGGTCCTTGCAGAATTACTCCTATTGCCACTCCTAAATTTCCTAAAGGCCCATATGTGTGAAGTTGCCAAATGTCATAGTTAAGGTTCGGTAATTTTGCTTGCAGATTGTCCGTCTCAATATCACCAGAGAATTCAACCATAAAGTTGGCAAGTATTTGTGCCTTCATTGTAGTGTGAGGCTCATATCTTATGTCGAATTCGCCCAATCTAGTTAACCACTCTACTAATCTTTCTAAGGTTTTCGCTCAGTGTAAGACTTTCTTCAAGGGTTGGTTAGTTTAGACGATCACAGTATGGGATTGAAAGTAGTGGCATAGTCGATTTGCCAGTGTTAGGATGATGAATGCCAATTTTTCAACACATGGGTATTATAGTTCAATTCCTCTGAGGACCTTACTCATATAATAAATAACATACTGTTCACCTCCTTCTTCTCTAAGCAAAACAGAGGCGATAGAGCTTTTATTAGTAGCTAGATACAAGTACAAGGGCTCATCCTTCTTGGGTTTGCTCAGGAGAGGGGCAGAGGATAAGAAGTGTTTAATTTGTTCGAAGGCGAGCTAGCACTTGCCATCCCACCTAAAGCCTTTCAGCTGCTTTAAGGTTTGATAAAAGGGCATGCATATTTTAGCTGAGTAGTAGATGAATCATCCTAGGGTAGTTATTTGACCATTCAATTAATGTACCTCATGGACATTTGTGGGTGCCTGCATATCCAAAATCGTCTTAATCTTCTCAAGATTCACCTCTATCCCTCTCCGTGATATCATAAAACTAAAAAATTTCCCATTTTTTTACTCCAAAAGTGCACTTTTCTTGGTTGAGCTTCATGCTGAACCTGTTCAGGATCTCAAATGCTTCTTATAAGTCCCTAAGATGGTCAGCAACTCGAATACTTTGCATTATCATGTCATCCACATAGACCTCTATTGCTCGTTCGATCTAATCCTTAAATATGCTGTTAACTAGCGTTTGATATATTGCACCTGTATTTTTTAATCTAAAAGGCATGACTTGATAATAGTAGATGCCTAGATCGGTAACAAAGCTAGTTTTTTCTTCATTCAATTCATTCATTCTTATCTGGTGATACCAAGCTGCTGCATCCACAAAACTGTACACTTCATATACGATTATCGAATCCACTAGCTGATTGATATTAGATAAGGGGTAAGGATCTTTTGGGCATGCTTTGTTTAGATCAGTAAAATCAACATATAGCCTCCACTTGCCATTGGACTTTGGTACCAAGACAACATTCGCTAGCCATTCTAGATAGTTTACTTCCCTTATGACTCCCACCTTTAAGATTTTATCAACTTCTACAATTATGACTTGTTGCCTTTCGGAGCCATAGTTTTGCTTCTTATGCCTAAATGGCTTAGAGCTCAAATCAATGCTAAGTTTTTGGGATATTACACTAGGGTTGATGCCAACTATACACTCTGCAATCTAGGTGAAGCTGTGGACTGATCTTTCAAAACTACTTTCATGTCTTCTTACACTTTGTTCAGTAAATCACGTGTGGACATGATCCTCTTCATGTGAGTAGCTCGCCAACCGGTATTAGACCCAATTCTTTTTTATGTTTAGGGATGTTATAGGGAGGATGTTCGGTTGGTTGGGCAGATGGTTCTCCCTTTAGCATCCACATGATTGGTAAGGCGAGAGGTAAACCTTTCAATGCTACCACATACGCTTTCATGTTTGCTCTATGATTTCCTTTTATAGCAACAACTTCACCCTTATTTAGAGTAAAACTTCAATGTTAGGTACTTGATGCACGTGCCAGCCTCTAACTTGTATAGGGCTAGCCTGCTAATATGGCATTATAAGGGAAGTGGATGTTTGCTACCATGAAATGTAATTTTAGCTTTCTTAATGAATTCTCAATTCTGAGCTCCATTGCTATGTCTGTATATCCATATACCTATACAGGCTTTCTTGTCAAAACAACGAGTGGAGTTTGGACTAGTTTGAGCCTCGCCTGGTCTAACTATGGCCTTTGAATACATTCATGGTAATCAGTTGACTGCATTGCCTTCATCTACTAGAATTCTTCTCACAAAAAATTTCTTCAAGATCCCTCAATTACTAAAGCAACACTGTGCATCGCATGTATGTGCTAGCCTTTGAGAATGATATAGGTGGTCTGGGGTTTGATTTTTATTGAGCTATGATGGAATATATCTCATTGCTTCTCCTCTTCCTTGCTGAATTACTATTTTCAAGTGACAAACCATTGAATATGGTATGGATAGTCCCTAAGTTATGACAGTCTCTGCTTGATTTGCCTCTTTATTCATCCTCTCACTGATCTTCCCTAATAAACTGCTTTAGTTCGCCCTTCTGCACAAGGCATTCTATTTCTCTTTTCAATTGCTATCAGGCATCAATTTTATGGCCCATATTGCTATGAAATTCACAGTATTTGCTCTTATCTTGATGGCTGAAGGAATCCTCTCTCATCTTTTTAGGATAAAAACACTAGATTCGATCGCCTTATTCTTTAATCCATGATAGGATCTCCGAATGTGATCTGTTTACTGGGGTGAATCCTTTGTCTCTCGGGGGTTCGCTATCCCTTGTGTATGGAGTTTGGACAGAGTAACTAGTACGCGAGGGTTAGATGGACGACCTTCCTCAGGGCGAGTGTCTCCACAACCTGTGCCTTTCCTTTTTGGTTGATTTACGTTGCTGAACCTTATAAGCTTCATCCAGCTTAGTATAGTTATGGGCCCGAGCCATGAGTTTCGTAAAAGTTGAGGGAGGATCGACACTCAAACTTTGAAACAATTTATTGTATTTGCAATTTTTAGCCATCGCGCTGGCTGTAACACCCGCCACCCAATCCTGGAGAACCAAATGGCGGAATGCCACATTCAGTGTCGGAGCACCATCTTATTCTAGTTAATAAACTAAACGATATATTAGAAGTAGTTAAGTTTTCATAGGGGGGCCAGTAACATTTTTTTTTTAATAAAGTTTAAGAAAATTCCTATGAAAAATTCGCAAGAGTTTCCCCTAAAAAAAAAAACTTGTCACATAGGAAAAAACAAATACACTTCCAATATTAACCTCCAAACCTCAACTCCAAATCAACATAACAAGTCGCGCAATACTTCTAAAAATATAAGATCAAGTCATCTTGTTATATTTTTATCCATTCAAGGAATATATATACCATCATACATACACCATTCATATAATCAAATAATAATACTTAGAATATCCATCATCCTCATTAATTTACAAATCAATATTTACAATGTCAATTCTCTTACAAAAATATTATACATGCCATAATTTACATCCTATTACACAATTCTATTCAAAAGCTATGCTTCTACTCTGATGCTACCTCTCTGGTCTTCACGTAAAGAAATATATATATATATATATATATATCATCATACATACACCATTCATATAATCAAATAATAATACTTAGAATATCCACAATTCTCATTAATTTACAAATCAATATTTACAACCTCAATTCTCTTACAAAAATATTATACATGCCATAATTTACATCCTACTACATGATTCTATCCAAAAGCTATGCTTCTACTTTGATGCTACTTCTCTGGTCTTTACGTAGCACCCACAGTTCACAACCTGCGCGTGATGAAAATTAACACGCTGAGTGGAAGACTCAGTGGTGTTAAATAATTATAAATTAAAATAACCAAGAAATACCAACGTAACAAATCTCAGATATGTTTTAAAATACTCAATTTCAAATTTATATATTAAACACTGAAAACGTACTAGTTAAATCCAAATATTTCAAAAAACCATAAAGAAATTCACACCTTAAAAATTTATACCAAACTCAATATAAATAAGAAATATCACAAATGCCAATATGTTTTCGGTTTTTTTATAACGAAATAAAATTTCATTTTTTTTCTATTTAAGACTCGTATCAATATCAAATGAATGTAAGCAGATTCAATCGTGGCCTGTGAAAGCACGACCCACCAGTCACACAATTGTGGCCTGTGGAAGCGCCACCGTGGCCTATGGTAGCACCACCCATCAATCACACAATAGTAGCCTATGAAAGCACCACCATGGCCTGTGCAAGCACTACCACAAATAATAAGCACGTCTGCCTATATATAAGGGCTGATAACCCTAGCATATGATCATAGCTCCACCAAACAGAACAGGCTGATAACCCGAGCATGCTCACATATCGCAATAAATCTCATCATACCACATTTCAATCATGTATAGTAGAGCCTAAAATAAATGCATTCTTCCACAAATAATCTCATTTTTCATTTACCATTCCAAAAATATTTTAAGATTAAACTTATTATTTCAAAATACCTTTACTTACAAGTTGTAAAATCCAACAAAATCAATTCATATTTCAAATAAAACCTTACTTCCATAATACCTCCATATACAAAGATTAAAACACCTTAAAATCAACATTTAAAGAAAATAAAAATATGCCTTACCCATTAAAGGAGGTTCAGCCTCTTTAGGTCACCAATAGGGAAAAGAATTTCCTTCCATAAAAATCCATATTTCAAACCAAAAACACTTAATTAAAACATTAAAAACCATTACTTAATTCATTTAGTCTTAAAACTCATCTTTTCACTTTCAAACCCTCTTTAAGTTTTGACAAAACTCTTAAATGTTAAAATACAAGAAAATGGTTTTAACCATCATCAATTTACGTACTAACAAGCTCATCTAAGTTCAAAATAAGCATAAAAATCAAAGGACACAAAATGTCCTTCACCATGAGTGGTTCGATCACTCTTAGTTGAAGGGGAAAGGAATATTTTCTTTCTCTTCTAAGCATTCTTCCATGCTTAAGAATCATGGAAAATCACATTAATACATTCAATTATCCATTTCCCAACACATTTCACAAAATTCCTCAAAAACCCTAAAATTGAAACTTAAAGAAAATGAAAGAGAAAATGAAGTAGTAGTGCACTAACCTCTTAATTAAGCTTAAACAAGCTTAGAAGACTCTATTCCTTTGCCTTCTCTTTGCCCTTTGAGGATGGTTCTCCAACCTCTTCAAAGTAGGAGAAAATCCCATCAAAATCAAAAATTAATATTGGAAAAGAAAGGAGCATAATTTAATGCATTAGTTTCATGTCTAATCCTAGAATTCTACTCATTAAATCACAAAACTAAAAAATCTCAACTTACCTCTTCAATGACAACTTCAATTCTCTTAGTCTTTAATCACAATTTCCAACTTCTATTACTTAGTTCTTAAGATTTAATCACAATTCTTTGGTTTAATTAGGTAGTTTGATGGTAAATGGAGGTAAGAAAATGAAAGAAAATGGAGGAAGAAGAGAAGCAGAAATGGCATGGAGATGGAGATGGACAAGAAGAGAGAGAGGTTGTTGATGAGTGGTTGGTAACTTAAGTAGGAAAGTCAAACTTTGCTTCCTCATTTTATGCCAAATGAGTGGCCAAGATCAAATCCTAAGTAATCTCATCCAATGGCTCTAAATATTTATCAAATAATTTTCTTTCAAATATTATTTAACTCCACAAATTAATTAAATTAATTCCACAAAAAATAATCCCTCATTTGTTCCTTAATATACCACACTAAAAATAATATTCATTAGTTGCTGCAATTTTTTAAAAATATTCATAAAATATTTTCTACCCACCTAAATCATGCAAACATACTCCAAAAATATTAAATAAAATATTACACACACATAGTAATTTTTCTGGACCAAAATAATATCAAGTCCCGAACTAATGGTACTATTCACATACCGATAAATCACTATTAAGGACACTGCAAAAGACTCTGAAAAATGAACTGTTACACTGACAGCTACCTCATCGTTCAATTCTCTACCTGCATCACCATTCTTTGAAATTTAGACACATATTGTCTCAAAGTTTCTCTCTCTTCTCTCTTCAAATCTACTAGATTGGAGGAAATCTTCTTAGATGGGATACAGGTTATGAAGCGGGCTTCAAATGTCGTGGTTAACTACGAGAAAGAGTGGATGGACCCCACTTTAAGCATTTGGTACCACTCCTGTGCTGCCCCTTTAAGAGTGATTGGGAAGACTTTACACATTAGGTCTTCCGAGTTAGTCTACAAATACATTATGATTCGAAAAGTCGCTAGGTGACTCTTGGGGTCGGTTCACCTATAATAAGACTGGAAAGTGGGGAGCTTAAATTTTGGAGAAAAGGCTATGACTAATATGTTAGGTGATAACGGCGAATCCTATCGAAGTCAATAATCTTATTCTCCTTTGACTCCCTGCATTTTTGAACTAGCTTTTTGATCACATCATTGAGATTTGCCTCATCCAATATTTGAGAGTGGTTGATCTTTTAGTTACGGGGATTGATTTCCTTGGAATCTGGTTTTGGTTTTGTCTCTTCGTATTGGTCAGATATTGAATGGCTTGAGTGTTTGGGGGAAGGCGAATGAGTTTTATCTTCTTAGTGGGGAAGGTTCACAGGTTTAGAGGGTAGGGTGAGTCGCCATTGGGAAGGGGGTTTTCCAAGAGGCCTTTCAATACTATAGTGAATTGAGTTCGGGATCGGTAGTAGAGGGAAGAGTGAAGGTAAATTATTGCCAGCTTTACCATGGGCATTGCCTTGGCCTTCAGTGTTAGGATTTTCAGCGGGGTTGGCGGCCATGAGGGATGAAGAAAAGATTATAGGGATTATCTAGGATTGAAAAGATTAAAGGTATATTCCATGCTCACCACACCAATTATTAATTTCTCAGAATTTGAGGTAGCGTAAATTATGTAATTGGCCCATCTTTGGGGTGAATTTAAAATATATAGTGGAGTTCGAGTAATCCGTATGAGATAAAGACTCTGAGTCCTAAGTTATTTATTAATTGGAGTCGCTTTAAGAGTCTAATTATATTATTAAATATTTTTATTATTATATGTTAATAATGGGTATATTAGGTAAAAAATGAAAAAAAATATTCATTTAACTACCACCTTAATTCTTGTGCATTTTCTATTTTCTCTAAATAAAGAGAATAGATAGAGTATTTGATATTCTCTCCAATTCATTTATATAGACAAAATTACTTAATTTGAACTATAGTCAAAGTGTAAAGTATAAATTACCCTTAAATTACTTTGTTTAAGTATAAATTACCCTTAATTTGCTTTGTTCAAAATCTCAACTTTTAAAAAAATAAAAAAGTGGCATACAAAATTCAAATATTGCACATAATTTTAATGTTTGTGAGCATATTTTATGACAAACTAATCGTGTAAAAAAATTATAAAAAAATAAACTTGGATTATATATGTGGGTTGTAATGTGTGCGCAACATTCTGTAAATTGGTTTTTTTGAAATAGAAAATATATGCACAACTTTTTTTATGGAGTGAAAATTTAATGCCACTTTTTAAATTTAAAAAAGAAGCATATTTTTCACTAAATTTTTTTGTTTCTTCTTCATATTCTTTTTCTTTTCTTTTATTTTTGCTTCTTTTTTTTACTAACAAATCATGCCAGAAGACAATTGTGTGAATTCAAATTCTTAATTTGATTTGATGATTGTGTATTTTCTTTCACATTTAAATCGATCAAGACCAAAGGATTAACGTTCGAAGTGAATACATTTTCTGAAGTTATGAGCGAATTAAGAGGTTGCAAGTTCAAATCAAAGGGAAATGACATGATTGTAGGAGGTGAACTTTTTGATTTTTTTTTTTTTGTTGTAGTTTATGTGCAAGTTCTTAAATATTAATAGATGTTATTTAGAAGTGGGCATTGTGTGAATTTAAATTCTTAATTTGATTTGATGATTGCGTATTTTCTTTCACATATAAATCGATCAAGACCAAAGGATTAACATTCAAAGTGAATACATTTTCTGAAGTTATGAGCGAATAAAGGTTGCAAGTTCAAATCAAAGGGAAATGACATGATTGTAAGAGGTGAACTTTTTGATTTTTTTTTTTTTTTGTTGTAGTTTATGTGCAAGTTCTTAAATATGAACAGATGTTATTTAGAAGTGGGCATTTAGAACGAAGTTGAAGAGATGATAGATGCTATAAAAAATTGGCTCCGAAATCAAATTTGCATGTACTTCATTTACTAAAGGGGTTTATTGGATTATGATTGTATTAGATTTTAAAAGAATTACTGAGTTTGACTGAATTAAAGGATTTTCTAATATTTTCACATTTTCCACTAGAATTTTACATAGAATTTTATGAAATTTGTGGAACTTTTTTTTATAAATTTTAATTGACTTTGATGAAATCATAATGGTTTTTATATATCAAATTAAATTTAATTTCAGAACCTAATTGAATAAATTAAAAGATTTTAGAGCTAAATGAAAAACTGAAAAACAATAAGGGGCAAAAAAAGCAAAATGCTTCTTCTCCAAACTCGTTATTTTTATCATTAAAAACTTATCGCTACCGACAGTAAAAGGCCTACAATGACTAGTATCGTTGGACATCCCGTTGCTTTTAACCAGTATATTAAACAAGTTCGGTTGGGAGTATCGTATCCATTATTAGTAAAAGAATACATTTTAAATAAGTTTGAAATTTAGATACTTAAAGATTCGTGGGTACTCTATCCGATTAAGAGATATTTTTAACATGTTTTTAAACGGATAAAAATAGTAAATATTTAAAATGGGTTCAAATATGAGTACTTAAATAACGGGTTTATGATGGATACAGACAGTAAAATTTTAAATAGATACCAATATAAATAGTTTAAAATTCGCGAGTACTTGCTCCGCTTTTGTTTAGTAAGGGATTAATTGGATTAAATGTCTGTTATATTTTAAAAGATTCTTGAAATTTTTTGTTTGAAGTATAAATTTGTAAATGACTCTTTTGTTCATACATAACACTTTAAAATTCAATGAACTCAATAAGTTTATAAAATCCTTCCAAATCAACTATTTTTAAATAGCATTAAATTTGTATGAATTTTTAAAAAATTATAATTAAATATCATCAAATTTTTCTAAATTTTATAAAAGTCTAAATTGAATAATATAAAATTTTAATATATTGTAAAAAACTATAGATCAAATACTATTAAAATTTTAAAATCTTTAAAAATCTAACAGACAGCGTCTTAATCCAATATTCTTTTATCAATTGATGGTTGTCAATATACTCCATTATATATTATTAGGAGGGTTATTTTCGCATAATCATAAAAATACTAAATAAATTCATAAAAAATATCAACAATGTAATTGAAATTTCTATTAATTAAAATTCTCTCAACAAATTACTGCATGAAAAAATTTAATCATTTTTGTTATTTTGGTTCTAAGAACACATGCATTGAACGTAATAATTTATTTGCAGTTGGAGGGCTGATAACTAAAGAAGATTTTGATTGGAATAATTATAGCAGCGAAGCATGTGAGCTGACATCAGTCGGAATAACTGTGCAAACAGATAATCCCTTTCCTTTTTCTCTTCGTATTAACAATAAACAAATAAATAAAAGCATATGTGCACATGCATGGCATCTCTCTTTCTCTGTTATTGTTCTTCGACTTGGCAGACACCTCAGTGGATGATCTTACGCCTTCATCATTAGCTATGAGCAACACGAAGCATCCTATCCAATTCCTCCAATATATATATATTCTTATTTTATAAAAAAACAAAATATTTAATTCTGCACCTTTTAGAATTTCGTGCAATGAGCACTTTGTATTTCATTTTTCATTTTTCATTTTTCATTTTTCATAACAATTATCATTTTCAAATTGCCAGCTTATATAAATTAGGATGATCACGATTTAGTTTTAAATTGAAATTAAATTAAAATTGAACCACTCAAAATCGGTATTAAACTATAGTCACCGGTTTTTTTATTTTAAACCCTATATTTAAAGTTTAATTTCAATTTTTCATTTTTTTAAATTGAAACAGGTAGTTTTATTTAAAAAAACGTGAAAAATATATATTTTTTTAAAAAAATTTAAACTTATTTTTATTTTACTATAATTTTTTAGAATGAAATTTAAAATTTTTTATTAGACTAGTTTAGTGTTTTTCTAGTAATATTTATTATTATTATTATTATTATTATTTATTTAAGCTAGAAATTTAAAAAAAAATTTAAAAAACTTCAAATAAATTATATAATTTTGATTGCAAACTGAAAGAAAATTTTGAAAATAATTTTAAAAATTGACTAAAATTAATTCAATTTTGATTTTACTTTTCTTATGATTGAAATCGGTAATTTTAAAACAAAAATTTTACTTTTCTCACGTCACATCTTACTACTGACTGAAACATCTATTAATAACTCAGAAAAAACTTAATTTTTTACCGTGAAAATTCAAATTTCATTACTAGTTAATTGGTCAGTCCGACAAATCAAAACAACTGAGGTGTCTTTTTTTTCTTTTTTTTTTTTTAAAAAAAAAATATATGGGAGAGGGGTTTTGGAATTATTTGAGTGCGCATTATAATGATCTCTTATCACACGGGTGAAAGACAAGGCATGTGAGTTATGTAATCAATAATAAGATATGTTCAGACAAAAACAAACTCAAAATCGTCGCACTATCATTTTGTTTTATTGTGTTCACCAAAACAACTTAATTTTTGTGTTCTTAATTATTATTAATTAATCATTAATTTTCTTTTTTGGTTCTCATTTCTTGGAGGCTTCCACTTCATTTGGTTTTATATATACCTTTCATTGTTTCTTTTTGTCTTTAACTTTCTTCTTTTAAATTTTCATTCATCATAATTAAAACATGTACATGTTAATAAATTAAAGATAAAACATTCTTAATTAATACAAAATTTCCTTTATGTATAACTAACCAAAAGCCCACGCTAGCGCAAGTTATTTTATTACTTTATTATCATACATTATATTAAAATTTATTTATACATATAAGATAAATTTTTATATAAAAAATAGAGTAACCACATTATATAATATATATAAAATTTTGTCAAATAAATATAAATATAATAATAATAATAATAATATATACATATAAAAATATTGTAAATAGATAAAAAAATTAAATAGTCAAATCAAATATGAATATAGATAATTATTTTAAATAAGTACTAATTTTTAAATTAAAAAAAATATCTTAAACGATCTAATAAAAAAGTTTCAAAATTGGATATAGATATAAATAATTATCATAAATGAACATTAATTTGAAATTATGATCATTATATATATATATATATATATATATATATATATATATATATATATATTTAAATAATAAAATTTAAATGATAAGAATATCAATTATCTATCTTTTTAATTTATTAAATGTATTTTTTTTAATTTAGTAGATGTTATTTTATTAGCTCTTTTTATTATTTTAATTCTATTTATTAAATTTAATGTTTAAATTTCTTTTAATCTCCTATCTAGGAAGCAAAACAAATAAAATAAAGAAAGGAAGAGCAAAATAATAATAATAATAATAAATAAATAAATAAAACTGACATTTTATTTATAAACATAAAAACAACACAAATAAATTGAAAAAAATTTATAACATATACACTGAATATCATAAAACTAATTGTATTAAGATAAAAAATAAATTATCAAAATAATGAGATTTAATTGATATCAATTATTTTTCTGCTCTTATCTTTACTCTATATCCGCTTCTTCCTATATACATTTCTTTCTGTATACAGATCATTTCATAAAACTAAAAGATTATAAAAAAATAAAGAATTAAATTAACATTACTGTAGTTCAAGAAAAAGATGCGGTATTTATATAAATTGAAGTTTTTAAGATTCTAAATTTAAAAATTCAAAATTTTTAAAGTTTAACTTTAAACTTCAAAATTTTAAAGTTTTAAAATCAATTTTAAAGTTTTAATTATTCAAAATTTTAAATTTTTGGATATAGATATATATAGATATAAAAATAAAAATGTAGAAAAATTAGTAAAAATTTGGAAAATTTATAAAAAAAAGATGAAAAGTAATACTCAAATATGAGAGTTTCACGTTAGCTTTTTAAATTTTTTTTTTGCTTCAGGATTATATATATATATATATATATATTTCCATATAAAGAATATAAGAGAGATCTATGCATACAGAAAAGAAGGGGAGAGATGAGTAAACATATGGATGATATTCTTATTACGGGACAAAATGCAAATCGAAGAAGAAAAAAAAAGAAATTACCTTGTCCCCTTCTCTTCCATTTAATTGTATCATGCAGTGCATATTAAGTAAAATTAACTGTTAACTGTTTTAGTAACGTTTTATAAAACGCTAAAGATGAAATATTACATAAATTGACTTTTTATAAAGTGTTATCTTAATACTATAAAGTTAGTTCAAGCGTTATGTTACTGAAACTCTATAAGCTTTTAGGTTAAGACGTTAAAGGTTACTTTAAAAGTTGTTGTCGAGCATAATTATAGGAGGTTTCGTACCATGGAGGAAAGGGTTTTATCTTAGTTTGAATCTACTTATATTATGTGAATGATCCACTATGACCTTATATTTTTCTTTTTTGTATCTATTATATACCTCATTATGCCGAAAGAAGCAAGTGAGAAAGCATGCACTACAAAAGAGAGTGAGTGCTTCTTAAATCATTCAACATGACTTACTTTTCTATTCTTCTACCTTTTTTCTTTTCTTTTTTTTAATTTTTTAAATAAATTTTATTTCTTTTGGATTTAGAGAATAAAACCCAGAAAAGAAAAAGAAAAAATATTTGAACTTTCAATAATAACCCAATTAACTTATCATTTTCATAGATTATTTTGTGTTTGTTTTTGTTTTGTTATTCTTTACCGCAATAACTCTGTCTCTCTAAGAACACCTTATTCTTTTGTGGGTTCTGGTTTTTATTTTGATTTTCTCTTTTAATTTCTGGATTTTGCGTTCTCTTTCTCTTTCTCGAGTTTGTGACTTTTGTTTTGTTTTTTTGGACTTTGAGTTCTTTTTCTCTTTTTTGAAATTGATATCTAAAATATAAAAACAAATCTAGACACTTAGATTTTTTAGGTATATGGTGATTGTTAAAAAAAAAGAGAGAGAGAAACAAATCCTACAAACTATTAATCTAATGAAGGAGAGAGCTTGTCTAATTCAAGCAATAGGAGGAACAACAACAACAGAGAAGAACATAGATTTTGGGTTTCTATGCTTGTATTTTCATTTTCATTTTCTTTTATTTGTCTTTTTTTAGTCTTATTTGGAGTTAATATATATAATTACAAAAAAAAAAGTGCATAGATCTGCATTATATTTTTAGCCTTTCAATCTCTTAGGGGGTTGTTTCTGCATTTGTGAGTGTTCAGTTTGTTTATTTGAATTTCTATGCAAAATAAGGAAGGAAATAATTATAAAATTTGTTTCTTAGATGCCATTTTTTTGTTTCTTGGTATTGTTATTCGAGGAAGAAGAGGAAGGGTTGTTATTTGAGGAAGAAGGTAGAAACTGGAATATATTGGTTATATTTATTCTCTTGGATCTTTCTTTTGCATTATGTAATTTGTATTTTTTATTATTTTATGTCAAATAAGCTATTTTATTGGAGTAAAAAAAGTTAGAACGGTTGTGTTTATGATAATTACTGGTATGTTAAAGCTTTTTTGTCAACTCATGGCGAATACAACTCATGCGTGCAATGGTAGCCAAATGAAGGATGTAATATAACAAAATAAAAAAGTATAAGGTTATAATGGATCATTCGCAAATTATAAGGAGTCATAAAGATTTTTAGCTAAAGTACAAGTTCAAATTATGCATTTGACCATTATTTTTCTCTCCCATGCCTTCCCTCTCTCACATGCCCACACAAAGAAATGTCATATCTCTCCTGCACGTTTCTTTAAGATTATGTTGGATCTAATTAACGATGTATCTCACAGTCGTCACTATCAGAGACTCTCCGTCTCCTCTCCTCTTATTGGCAATGTATCTATAGATTGTGCAAATGATAATCAAACCTAGATGGCAGAATCTCTGCTTCAAATGAGGTGAGACGTTAGGATTTTTTCATTGATAAAGAAAAGTGGAAGAGGAAAAAAAAAATCATCTTATTTGATGGAGACTATTTGCATGAAAACTTCATTAAAATTAAGCTTAAAAACTCATTGGAGGAAGCGTTGCCGAGTTTCCAAAAGCTTTACTAGTTAGTGAAGAATCAAAAACAAAGGTTTCATTTCATTGCTAATCTCTTTTATACTTTGAGGCTGAAGCCATCCATCGCTCCTGTTACAAAAAAGCAGTATGTTTAGACAAAGACAAGACTTAAGAAAAGAAGTAGAAGACAACTGATGTTTATTTGACGAAGCTATTAGTCTTTAAATAGATTACTGCCAACCAATAATTATAAAAAATCAGGAAACAATATCAAACTTGCTAAGAAATATGGAGAATCATAATTGTTGATTTTCTGTGTAATAAGAGAGCTTATATTGCTTCTTACCTAACAAATTAGATACAATTCACTCTTATTTATAGATGTAGGCTATTTCCAAAATACCTAAACTACCCTTTACACCTAAACTATACTACTCATACACACAACAATGTATCACAACACTCCCCCTCAAGTTAGCGCATAGATATTGAGCAGGCCCAACTTGCATACTAAGTTATGAAAGATTTTGCCACTTAATCTTTTAGTGAAAACATCTGCTAGTTGATTATCTGAAGTTACATGAGAAAGTTTCAAGACACTTTGATTGATCTTCTCCTCTATGAAGTGTCTATCGATTTCTATATGTTTTGTTATGTCATGCTGAACCGGATTTTGAGCAATACTAATAGTTGCCTTATTGTCACAGAATAAGGTTGAAGCTCCAAACTCTGAAAGCTTCAGTTCTTCCAATAGCTTTTTCATCCACAACATTTCACAAACTCCTAAGGCCATGGCTCTATACTCAGCTTCTGCACTTGAACGAGCTACTACACTCTGCTTTTTACTCCTCCAAGTAACCAAATTTCCTCCAACAAAGGTACAAAAGCCTGAAGTTGATCTTCTATTATTTGGAGATCCAGCCCAATCTGCATCAGTATATATCTCAGTTTTTAGGTGGCCATGCTAAGAAAAAAGTATGCCCCTTCCAGGTGCAGACTTCAGATACCTCAAAATATGAAAAACAGCTTCAAGATGAGAGTCACGAGGGTCATGCATATACTGACTCACAAGGCTAACAGCATATGCGATATCAGGTCTTGTGTGTGAGAGATAAATTAATCTACGGACCAACCTTTGATATTGGCCTAGATCAATTGTCTTCCCAACTCCTGCCTACAATTTGAGGTTGGCCTCAATTGGAGAATCAGATGGCTTACATCCCAACATACTTGTTTCTTCTAAAAGGTCTAGGACGTATTTTCTTTGTGAAATGAAGATCCCTCTATTAAATCTAGCAACCTCAATACCGAGGAAGTAT
>CANUEP010107501.1:0-41951 GCA_947857235.1 Jatropha podagrica
CATGAAACTACTGGCAATTACATAAATTGCCCAAAAGCCATTGCTAAAAAGAACAAATGCAAGAGACATCACTAGAATTAATTAATAAGTAGTTTGTAATTTTCAAAATATTAATAAATACCAGACCACTACGCCTTTGATTGTTGCAAAACTAGATCTCGATGACAACGCAGATCTTATACGGTATCTCAAATATCATTCGCGGCTGGGGCCGAGTATGTCTCCGAAGGGCTATGCAAGGTCGGTGTCGAAAGGTGCCTCTCAACATCCTTGTTACTACCACTCATGTCGCTGGAACTCGCAAGAAGCAGATTGGAAGGCATGGTGGCACTGCAAGAAGGAGAGCCTCGACTGGTGTTGTAAAGGCTTCAACTAGTGGAAGGAAGGCTAATGATATGATTAACAGCGGCTGAAGGTTTGACAATCACCTTACGCCGACTGTTTAGAGGTCGAAAAATTAACTAGAGAGGATGGGAGGAAGGCCGTTGCTTTTGCAACTTGGAGAGAGGATTTTGAGATTTTCTAAATTTGGTTTTTGTTAATTTGTGGGTCCCACAATAAGGCTTTTTTTGTCATTTTAATGTAAAATTAATGGAAAATCAGCCCTTTTGGGACGGAAGGACTAGATTGTTGGACGGAACCAAACCTTAGGGACGTCCGAATAATTTGACCAAAATACATAAACGAAGTTATTAGTTTGGTAAAAATTCAGGGATGAAATAATAATTTTCCCTAAGGGTTTTTTTGTCATTTTAATGTAAAATTAACGGAAAATCAGCCTTTTTTGGACGGAAGGACTAGATTGTTAGACGGAACCAAACCTTAGGGACGTCCGAATAATTTAACCAAAATACATGAACGAAGTTATTAATTTTATAAAAAATCAAGGATCCCTTATTATTTTTTCAGCCAAGGGTCAGAAATATTCTTAGTTTTATTTAAAAAATGTATTTTTTTTTCATTAATTTAATTTATAAATAGATTCATAAAATGAATTTAGACAACTCAATCTCAAAATAAGTAACAACTAAGCTAAATTTGTTAGAATATAAACTTTTTGTTAAACGAACTCTCTAAAGCTTTTTGGTGCAGAGTTGTAGCATCCTGTAGATGATTCAAGACATTCCGCTCCAACAATCATTAGAAAATGAACTCAACACCAATTTTTATTTATTTATCAATTGGGATTTATCGCTTTCACTTTTATTTTAAAAAATATTAGTAATTTAATATTACTGCATGAGATTTGAAATAAAATTCAATTTTATAAGATGATTCACTATCTCTTTGTCAGAGTTGATTATCCGCTAAGCAACTAGCAGGTCCAGTTACTAGCCATTTCATCTCATAATGCAAAAATTTATTTGCAGCAGTAGACCTTACAGACGAGTGAGTGAACTCTTTATTTGCTTCTTTAACTTTGAAATTGACTATTATTTAGTAAATTTATCCTTAAATACAAAAGAACTTATCATATAATTATACAAAATAACTCTAATTTTGCTAATTAAAGTATTGCATTAAGCATTTTATTTTTACCTAATTGTTTAATTTAATTCCAAAAATATTGAAATCACGTTTTATTTAATTTTGTGAATTGAAAAAACTAACAGGGAAAACAAAGACAAAACTTGAGGAAAATAAGAACACACAAGAACGTAGACTAATCAACGAAAAAACAACTAAGCTCCAACAAGGAAAAGAAAAAATCGCTCAAAGCGCCATAGAGGAAGAACCCCAAACCTCAGAAAGCGGGAAGATACATTAGATCCAAAGATGTATCTTGTTACAGTCATTTTGTGGCTGATTATTCTAGCTTTACCGATGGTATTTTTGATCGAAGAGTTGCTGAAGCAATGTCCCTTAGAGAGACGATTCTCTGGTCTCATGATGATTCCTGAAGCCAAGTGATTACTGAAGTTGTTTATCATGCTTGGATGAAAATTTTGATAGCATTATCATTTATTGCAAGCTAGATTTTATTAGGCAAAGTGATAGTTCTTCTTTGCATTGGATTCGTAGACAAGTGAGTCGCTCCTTCCCTTGCTAAGTTAGCTCATTTTTATGCTAAACTATTGACTAATTTTTACACATATCAAATGGAAAATAAATGAGCAAAACCTTGTTTCAATTCTTTTTGAATTACATGAGAAGGATCTGCATACTCCCTATGTATCATCTCAAATCAATATCATCAATCATGCACAATTTGATTGGACTTTTCACATCCCATAAAAAATATTAAGTAAAAAACCTATGATTCAAATCTTTTTCACCGTGAAATTATCATCAATTTAATGAATATTAATCAAAAATATTATTCAAAGAGAATCACTACTAAAAGTGTGCATACTTCAATTTGAATTGACCAAATCAAATCAATTTGGTTCAATCAATATCTCACAAGGAGGTTTGATTTTTTATCTAATCGGGTGAACCAAAGTTTTTCGGGTTCGGGCTCGATGTTGAGAAGATTAAGGCTCAAAAGTCAAAACCAAACAACCTGAAAAATACTTCAAAAATCAGCCAAACCGAATCGAAAGTTTGGTTTGATTTTATTAACTTCAGTTCGGTATTCAAAACTATTTGCACACCCCTAAACGCGACCCCTGTTTTTAGCATAAGCCATAAGCAAAATGCTCTCCAAAATAAGATGTATATTAATGCAAGATGCATGGTAAATACAAGGGGAAGGCTATCCCTACTTTTAGCATAAGCCATGCACAAAATGATCTCCAAATGAGATGCAAAATACACAGTAAATACAAGACCAACCCATTTCACAACATGATATACTCACTGCTTTAGCATCAAAGAAAGGCAATACTTTAGTACAAATATTTTACAATACAAACAACATGAGAAAAGCATGTGAATGTGATACTAATAACATAACTTTTGCACACAACTCAAAAGCTCATGCTTCAGGATACACAATGTCACCACTTTCATCAATTTCAGATTCCAAATCACCAAAGTCATCGGACATACCACCAACTGTTTGTTCACTAACTTTAGCAGCTTCCCCAGGCGTTTTTGCCTCTTGTATGATACGCATTATCTCGTCAACACTCTGACTTGGCTGGTCACGTTCTGATTCTGCATAATTTGTTTTCTCAATCTCAATCAGCTCTTTCGGCAAATTCTTTAGAAACCAGGGATGCTGCTTAATCTCCGGAATGGTAATTCTCTTAAATAAGAATTAAATAGTATTAGCATATGACACATAATAATATTAAGTATCCAAAATAGAATTTGTATACAACACAACATAGAAAACAAAATTCTGTTTTGTTCTTTTATCATTTGAAAGCTTCTGTATGACGAAAAAGTTTTACTTTGCAATGTTTTGTTGGTCATGCAATGTTCCCTTTAGGCCTTTACCGAACGTTCCAGAGCCAAGGGTTGTGGTCAAATAATTATGCTTGATTTTCAAATGTTGCTGAATTAGTGGTCATATTTTTATATTTAGTAAGAAAAGAAGAAATTACTTTTATTTATTTAGATTACTATTTTGTTTATAAGAGTTAAGGATAAGGTGATTTTGAGTTCAATAGGTATAGGCTTTATTATTGTTATTTCATCTTAAATCGAGCCTACTGTTTCTTTTAACTACTAAAAACATAAGAAAAGCTCCTAGCTACACTTCACACTTAGCATTTGCAATGCCAGCATCCATAAAGCCCCGATATTTTCTTTTATTTACTTCTTAAATTAATTTATCCAACAATTCTACATGTTTCTAAAGTCTGTGGTTTTGAAATAACCAAAAAATCAATGCAATGACATTTCAGCGGGTATTCAAGATATGCAACAAGTTAGAAGGAATACCTTTGCGGGATTGGCAACAAAAATACGAGAAAGTAGATGCTTGCAATCTGCAGAAACACGAACATAGTCCGGTATAGAGTACTGAACGCTCATTATTCTCTGTAAAGTTAAAGAATGAATTTAACAATGGTATTGTTAGCACAAATTTTGCCGGAAAGGAAAAAAGAAGAATTCATAGAGACGTCAACCAGCCATGATATCAACCAACCATGATATTAGTGTTTTAAAGGAACTCACCCCAATGGTTTTACGGAAATTTCTAGGATCTTCAGGATCCTCAAAAGGATATGCTCCCACCAACATCACGTATAGCGTCACCCCACATGACCAAACATCTGCAATCTAAAACTCACAAACCATCAAATTACCAAGCAAAGGTAGGAAATAGGGCATCTTTTTCTTCTGCTAATGACAAGAAACACCAATTTTACAGCTAAATCAAGCAAATTGGCTGCAATGCGAGTCAAGTAAAATGCCAATCGCGCCAGGCATATTGACGTAAATGATTTCTGGTTTTTTGATACTGGAGTTAATTTCTAAACATTAAGTTGAAATTTCTACTTTCATCTGACAATTAGATCACGTTCACAGAACCACATTAGCAACTTTACTCGGTAATTGTCAGCTTGAGCAGCCCATATCACTCATGAACAGCTAAAAAATATTGAAGCTCTACAATATGAAGCAGAAAATGGTATGTTCTGACTTCTATGAAGGTAAGAGAATGAAATGTTCCATTAAAGATCCTCAGCCAGATGACTATGTTAATTATGGCACTCAACTACCTTAGGAAGTGGAGCTCTTTACTTTGGACAATCAAGACAGAAATTAAACAAGTGATAACTCATGTGAAGTTAAAGCATCATCAACCATTCACCTGGATGTTTTATAAGCCTGTAAAGAGCGCCCGTCAACAAATGCAAGATGTTTCTTCTCATGTCCTTTTCTACTTATTCACTAATTCTAAGTTTCAAAAAAAGAAAATATTGATAATTCTAGAACGACTAGAACTTGTCAAATTGGGACATCGACAACCAACATATTGATTAAATGTTATAGATAATAAGAAGCTGCATGATAAAACACTGGCTAGACTGTCTCTTTCTATAGCAAACATATTGAAGGTCTATGTACCAATTAAACAGCAGAAATACAAACTTATGCTGTATAGAAAATAGGAGTGTGAAACCTGAAGTGTGCCTTTAGCAACACTGATGACAAAAAAAGTGAGAGGGGGCTGGGCTTTGGGCTATGTTGAACTAAGTACCTTTCCATCATATTCCTTTCGTGATAGGACTTCAGGTGCGATGTATGCTGGCGTCCCAACTGTTGATTTCGGTTGGGAGTGCAACAGAGCAGACTGAAATTAAAAATACAAGCAAAGAAAATCAAAATTGGGTAAGGAAAAAAAATCTAATGGAATAACATACAAGAGAGAATTGGACAAAGAAACATCACCTTTGAGTAACCAAAGTCACATATTTTAAGTCGTGGAGTAGGGCTTCCATCCAAAAGTGTGTTTTCAAGTTTCAGATCCCTGTGACAAATTTCCTGCAATTAAAGCAACAAAATGTAAAAGAGAAGGAATTATGGCATAACAAGAAACCTCACACATCATACCATAGAATGGCAGTAGCTGACTCCAGATATTAGTTGCTGGAAGAAAAATCTTGACTGCAATGAAAAGGATATGCCAATTAGATATTCATCACTGTATTTAATTCAAGAGAAAATAATTCGGAAAAAAAAAAAAGATACAAGCAACAGCTTTACAACCTCATCTTCACTAAATCGACCAGCACTGCATATCCTTGCAAAGAGTTCACCACCAGCTGCATATTCCATGACAATTGCCAAATGTGTTGGAGTCAATAAAACCTACAGGAAAAAGATAACTGTTAGAGCATGTTACTCAACCCTGAATTTCTTTATAGCAGATTCAAGGTCTGGTATTCAACCACTATGCAGAGGTCGGTTACATGCATGGCTAAGTTACTAACATACACAAATATTCTTCTGGTACAATAATCTAGGCAGATCTACCGACATGCCCTTGTGAGGTGAATTAGGCTTCAAAAATTAGGACTAAGTGGCAAATTGACAGGGCAGTTTTAAGTTCACCTAGGACCATCATTGCCCGGCCTTATAGGGTGCTTTTGTTCTACACCTCAGCTTAAGAGGAATGTGCTTTTATATCCTTAGCATAGAGGAAATATGATTCTGGATAAAACCAAAGTGAAACATTGACATCCATAATTAATGTCGCAATATTCTCATTCTAGGTATGCATCCCAGGAAAATCTAGCATTATTTGTGATGTGACACAACAAAAATCTAGCATATTGGCAAAGAAGGTACCTATTATAGGGACTTGCACAGCCTACAACTAGCAAGTAGGACTCCAGATTTTGGGTAGTGTAAATGGCTCTAAGTATACACCAATAATGAAGAACATTACACGTTATTCTACAAAAGTTTGCACTGTATTCAAATTTCTTTGAATTTTGAATGGAGTTGCTGCTTGGACTGATTATAAGTGTCTCAGACTTGGAACCAACAGGCTGCAAACTCAAATCCTGAGAAATGAGAAATACCAATGCATGAAAAATTCTAAAGCGCAGTAATGTCCTTAAGGTCCTCCAACAGGAGAGAAGTTCAACAAATTCAGGTGATAGATGATGGTCTCAAGACTTCGACATCAAGTGATTACTTCCAAAATGGTGGGCAAGATAGGAAAGTAAGTGTTGACAGAAGTAGTTGTTTGATAACTCCTTTTTGTTTTATGTTACTAGAACTATAACTAGGTAAAATGACCTTCATTTCAAAATTTGGGTTAAAAAAATCAGATTTCTTGGTCACTTAATTCAACCTGAATATAAAGCTCACATCTTAGTTTGCCTGTGTATCTATTTATTGGAATTTAGACTAATGCAGATAAAACACAATAAAATAGAAATGTGAAAAACATATAAGAAAAAGGAACCTTAGAATTTTGTGATTGATGTGTCAGGATTGGATAAGAAAAGATAACATAATTTCAAAAGATCAAGAAAATAAAAAAAGCTTCAATAATTACTATATGGCATTTTATTAAAAAACTCTGGTACCAAAAACCTCATGCAAAGGATCCAAAGTCTCTGTCAAACCTTGATTTACTGTAACTAATAAATCCAAGGTCAAAACAAGCTTAGGTGTCCTAACCACTGTAGAGTTCACTTGGCTATTCATCAGAAGCCCAGAATGGATTATCTTGTGAGACAAATATAGAATCGATCTGTTACCTCTTTGAACTTGACAATGTTTGGATGCCTTAGTGACCTGTGGTTGATGATTTCTCTTTGCACATTCTCATCAATCTGACACCAGAAATAGAAGTCGTAATCATAAGACTGGCATGCATGCATATATGACAATTTAATATTAGAAGTGAAAATTTTAAGGCACCTTGTTCAGTCAAATCAGTAAAAACAAACTCATATTTATTATTTTTACAATGAATTAAAGAAAATTAAAGAAACAAAATGAAAAGAGATGAGAATGAACAACAAGCAAACCAGAGATATCTACAAGGTTGAAGTAATTGCTCATTTATCATGTTGACATAATAGACAAAATGCAACTTTTAATTAATATCTATACACTTATAATTTCACTCATTTCATTGTGTATAGAAGAAAGCAAAAAGGAATCAGGCCTTATCATGCTGTTGTCCATTTGAATACTATCTATGCATTCTATCATTTTGCATGTGAAAATAGCAAGTTGATACTGCCAGATGCTTTAACCAGAAAAGGCCTTAGAGACTGCGAAGGAATTTGAAAATTTCAGAAAAATAAATTGCTATAATTGACAAAATTGCAGCAACAAATAAATACCACATTGGCATTATCATACCAGTGCTTTAAGTCATACTCAGAAATGTATGCAACCCCAAACTATGATTACTACCAGCTTTGCACTTCTAGGATTAAAAGTGTTGGAGACAAAAAACTTTTCTGAAATGATAGTCCAAAGCCCAATCTATGCAAATAATGATTGCTCCACCCAACTGCCAATTTAGGGAAAAAAGGGAAAGTATGCAGTCTGATATACTTCTAGAGTACTTAAACATTTATGGTCAATTCTTGATAAAACCTCTATGTTCTGTATTCACTAAGTTCCCATTCTTTATTTTCTTTAACATTAAATGCAATATTACCAGAAAACATAATGTATTGACCAGCTATAACAAGCAAAATCATGTGAATCCAAGAATACAACTCCAAAATTTACTAGCCAAATGAAACTTGAAATAGGTTTATTTTCAAAATATAGAATCCCTTCAACAATCTCACCTTATATTCTCAAAAGCAAATTTAGGTTCGACCTAATAATTATTGGACTTATAAGGTTATCATAAATACTTGAAGATTAGAATAACTAGCTCTTCTAAGCTTTGCTTTCCATTTTTATCCCCAAAAAAAAAAACGGGACCTTCCAAATTAAAGAATGCTAACCAGAAATAGCCACAAGAATGAGAAGCCTTTAGACACCAGTGCAAAAAATACAATTGTGATAAGCAAAAAATCATGAGAATCAAATATGAACAATATCCAATCGACACCTAACAGTAAAGCCATTTCTAAAATAAGTAAAGCACAAAAAAAAAAAAGAGAGAAAGGAATTGACAATTTAAGTACATTAAATAATTAATAAAAAAAGATTTACCTTTTTCCCTCTTTCGATATACTTTACAGCAACAAGTTCTTTTGTCTTCTTATCTCTCGCTAGCCTTGCCACTCCAAAATTTCCAGAACCAAGCTCCTTAATTGGCTCATACCTCTCCTCCATCCTTACCACACCAATCACTATACCGAGACAAAAAGGAAAAGCAAAATATAGGAAAGTTCTGAACACCCCAAAAAATGGCCAACTGAGAAGAAAAACAAACCCAAAAAGGAAAGAAGACTAAAAGGGCTGGAGAAAGAGAAAAGGATGAGAAAAATAAATCAAAAAGACTAAACAAATGACAAAACCCACCAAACAAATAAACTAATATATAAAGTAACTATTAAAAACTGAAAAATCAAAGACCGACCAAGGTAACAACCTGTATAAAAATGTTCTTTAAGAGCAAGAAGACCACCAACAAACCCCTATCCCCTACCCAAACGGACAATGGGTCTTCCTCTAGGAATGCAAAAGAGTGTTAAAACTCAAAAAAATCTGAAATGACTTGGACTTTATAAAACACCCATTTAATCCAGCTTCAGCTCAAGAAAGCTTAAGGTCACTATCTATGGAAGTCGTAAGTTCAAGACAAAGAAAGCTGAATTTGGACTTGCACAGAATTAAAGGACACGCTTGTCGTGATAGGTCGCTTGCAAGTGTTGCCTGCAGAGAAGCTGACCATGACAATATAAAACGACAGCGTGTTACGGAATCTGACACGCGGAGAGTTTTTTAGGCAAGTTTAGTACATGACGGTGGCGCTGGATAAGATATTTTAATTGTTATAAGTTTTTTCAAGGAAAATAATTATTTCATCACTTAAGTTTTATAAAATTAATTAATTTATCTCTATACTTTTACCTCTTAAATATTTAATCAGTAATATTTGGTTTCATCTCAATAAATAGTTCAAAAGAGAAGAGAGATGTTTTAGGATGAGTATGTTATTTTTAGGAGGCTATATTGAATTAAAACTATTAGATTTTAAAAGATTTTAGAATTTCAATATTATTCGATGTAAAATTTTTAGAGTTCGTTAAAATTTGATAATATTCAATTTAAATTCTTATAAAATTTATAAAAATTTGATGGCATTCAATCATGACTTTCAAAGTTCATACAAATATAATGTTATTCAAAAATTACTGATTTGAAAAAATTTTATAAAATTATTAATTTCATTAAATTGTAAAGTGTTAGGTATCAATAAAAAAGTCATTTACAAATTTATCTTAAATTTAAAAATATTTTAAAATCTAAGCAAATCTTAATTCAATACACTCATCAATAAAGATGGAAGCAGAGCAAGTATCCATGGATTTAAAGGTATCCATTATTAACCCATCTAAATTTTATTATTTGTATCTATTCAAAACTCAATTTTAAAGTATCTTTTACACAGATAGAATATGCATAAATTTTAAATTAGTCAAATTTAAATTTAATTTTTACTAATAATGGATAGGTTACTTATGGATAGAGTCCAAGTAACCATTAGTAGACTTATTTAATATAGCAGTTAATAAATATCCATTATGGATAGTAATTTCCCTATCCATATCAATGCAAAACCCTTTATAACTACCTATAGCCTCTTTAAATGTATCCGAGTGGAGTAAGTGGTCTAAAATATTTGTACTACTTCTATCCCTATTCTTTAGGGTATAAAATAATGTGTTATTTATTGGATTAGTTTCGAATTAATTCATACTTGAGTATTTGATATTTTGACAAAAATTAATATTAATAGTGTTGTAAATTTTCAAAATTAATTTGATTATTTTTTATAATTTTTATGCATTGATTTCATTTAAATAATGATTTAATAAAAAAAATTAAAAAAAGTTTCGAAATTGTCAAAGACTTGAAGAATACAATCTGTCATTGTTATGGTTGGACAAGTAGGCTCCAGCCTTAAAGCGATGGCCATGCATCGATTTTAAATTAAATAAAACTGCCTTATTGTGTAAGCTCTAACAATTATAGTAGGTTCTAAGCAAAATTAATTTTTGAAAATAAAATATTTATTTTTTTATTCCTCATTATTTTTCAGTAATTTAATTAGAATTTAAAACTTTTTAATTTATTCAATTAAATTCTCAAATTAATTTTAATTAAATAAATACAAATATTACAATTTTATCAAATTCAGTCCAAATTTATAAAAAAAAATCTTATCAATTCCATAAAATTTTAGGTGAAATTCTAATAAAATATTTAAAAATTATAAAAAATCCATTAAACTCAATAATAATTTTAAAATCTTACATGATTTTAATCTAATAAAGCCCCTCTCAGTAAAATCTGACAACTAAATATGGGAAAAACAATAAAAATTCTTTTTTTTTTTCTCCAATTCTTTTTCGTGTTGCCCTTGAACTCATAGAAAAACATGATTTTCAATCCCGTTAAGCATGACGTAGAATCCAATCGAAGCAATCTTTGAATCCTTGTAAAGTATTGAGCCAAAAAAATACGAACAACAAATCAGAATCCAACAGGCATCGTGTTGACCGGGTCAGAATGAAGAAAATGGAATTCAGCTAGAGGAATCGCTTCCCTCGTCTGAAGATGAAGCAACAACCAGGCTTGGACAGAGAATTTCTCATTTTCCAGCTAGAGAGCTCTCCAGGAGCAGAGATGGCCAGACTTGCCTTCCATATAAGATTCTCGCCTTCACCGACAACCCTGATCGATTTGAGATTTGTGTTTAATCCAAAGGCTTGTGTTGGAAAAAAGTGGAGGATTTGATTTAATCCAAAGGTTTGTGTTTATTTTCTTTGTAATTGTTTATGCCATCTTCTTCATCATAAAATATAAGCGAAAAAATAAAAAATATGCAATTTAATGTTAGATTTGGGATTTTCTTTGTTACTGTAAGTAGACCAAGATGATTTGTTGGAGAAGACGACGCAGGGTAATTTAATGGTGGTGGCTACTGCTATTGCAACCATGGGCTTTCAAGCTGCAGTAAGCCCACCGGAATTGAAACTTGCAGTTGCATGATACTAAGAACTGAATCCTCATTTCAATAACCAAATGCAAGATGCTCCGAATCCGATTCCGATGCTCCGAAATAAATCCAAATACTCCATGTATCGGTTTCGTTTTATGATGTTAGTAAATTAGAAATTAATTGCATATTTGAAATTATCACGGAATCTCAAACTCAGCTCAAGGGTATGTGTCTGTCAAAGGTCACCGAGGTAAGTTTGAGTATTTGTTTTAATTATTAAAAGGTATTTTAGTCTTTTCAGTTTTATTTAGGGAAAAAACCTCTGATTTTGAACGGAATGACCATTTAATAAGACAAAAATAAATATTGAAGATTAAATACTTAATAGTCATAAATATATAAATGAATTAATTAATTTTATAAAATTTTAGAGACGAAACAATTATTTTCTTTTTTGTTTTTTTTACAATTCTGTTTTTTAATCTTTGATGAGGCAAATTTTTTATTATGTCAACTTTTATTATTTAAATAAAAAATAGGGTCCGAGCCAAAATTGTACCTTAAGATGACCAAATCCGATGTAAAATGAAAGAACCTAAACCAACAGTTTCTGTTTTTATTTATTTATTTAATTTGCACTTGTGGTTTTTTATTTTGAAAAATAAATTTAAATACTTCATGAGTTGGACAATTTTAAAAATTGCTACACAAACGATTCTGATTTGTGTCGTGAAAATAAATATCATTGATATTTTAAAAAAGAAAAATTAAAGAGTATATATATATATATATATATATATATATATATATATATATATATATATGAAAGTAATTTTATTTTAGAACTGCAGTAATACCATTTTGAAAATTCAGGTAATTTTATTCTTAATTTACTAAAGTAGTAAAAAAATTTATAGTAAAAAAGATTTAAATTTTTGAGTGCATATTATTCATGTTAGTGAAAGATCAATCAGACTACACATAGTTGACACTTTTCTTAATATTTTGTTATTCACAATCAAAATATTTTAATAATATTTTTTAACAAATAATCTTTCATTTCATAAAATTAATAATGTTGCTAATTCTCTCAAAAAAAAATTCTTTAATTTTTTTTTTGAGGATGAAAAAAAAAATTCTTTAATTGATTTTGCATTAAAACACTTATGTATGGTTAAGAAAAATAGAAATACATACAAGTATATTTTTAATTGATTTCTGATAAATCTCTCAGTAAGAAAGCAGAAGCAGGCTAAAATTGTGTATTTATTTAAAAAAAGATTGAAATTTTTCTATAAAAATATCAATATATGAGATTTCAAATTTGAGTTTGAGTCTTCTCTGTCGTAAGTTTGCACAAAATTGATGACTAAAAAGAACGTTCCTCCATGTTTATAATCCATCTCCCAATATTATTTCAGGTCTCCATATGTAAAAAAAAAAAAAAAAAAGTTTTATATAAAATCAAAATAGAAAATAGCAATTTTTTTATGCATTGGAGCCAGATAATAAAGAAAAGGGAATTTTAATAAATTTCCCTTATTATTGGGCCGGGGGTCTTATAATTCTTTAAAAGATTATGTTGGGCCTATCTGTTTAATGATATTTTGGGCCTTAATTGTCAGTCATGCTACTTCGGCCGAATATGTTCCCTTTATATCGAGCTTAATTTACTATGACTAAAGTAATAAGCTATTTTATCCTTTGAGTTAATTCATTTAATATTTATTGATTGACCTGCCAATCTTGCATCTACTAAATATATAAGTATCTATATTTTTTATCACTAAGTGAAAATTATTTACAGATATAAAATATAAATAAATATGTTTTTATATTTTTTATAGAAAATTTAATAATATACCATTTATATAAAGATGGATCAAATTAGTATCTCTGTGTTCATTATAGATTTTGTTTCTATATCACCATTAACTGTCTTCTTTTGTCGACAATGTTATTTTTTCGTCCCTCTCTATCATTTTTCTTTATTTTGTTTAGTTTTCTTTTTAATAATTTTTAAATTTATGGTTATTTGGAACACATTTAGATTTAGTCTCTTAAATCTGTATATCTTAGACTGTTTTTAGTACTTTCTTAGTGGGGCTATTAATTGCTTTTCTTTTATTGGGTTATTCCTCGTTATTGAGAAATTTTTATGTGGATCTCTTATTTCTCACGCAATTCTAAAAATAAGATGAATTATTCGTTGCTTGTAGCTGGATACTTCAAATCTTTCAATTCGGTCTTTTACCAATAGAGTCTGAGGTTTATTTCTCAGTTAAAATTTGATATATTAAACTCTTCTATGCATGTCAGTTGGAAGGTTTCTTTTGTTGTCCTATTTGAAAATAATGTTCGGGACAATTTGTTTAGGACAATATTTCATTATTGAAAAATAATATTTGGGAATAATATTTTAGAAGGTTTTTTTTAATCGTTCTATTTGAAAATATACTAATTTTTACTTGGAAGATTAACATCTTCTACCAAGATCGAGAACTTCGTCCAAACAAAAGATTCAATTTTCTATATTTATATTTGTTACTCCTATAAAAATATTATGTTTACTCAACTTATATTCATTATTAATGAATTACTAAGTTTTAAAAAAAAAAACACTCATATAAAGAATAAAAAAATACAATCTTAAATTTAAGCATCTGCTCAAGTTGATAGTGCATAATATTTGTACCATAGGCGATCGCTTAATTCACTTAATAGCTATTCATAACAATTGTTCAATTCCATGACCTTTATACAAGTCCAATCTGATTAGTTTCAAATTTATTCATTCTATTATAGATGATATCTGTAATTCTTTTACATAATTATCCAAATAATAAAAGACGCTAGACAAAATCATAACAGTGATAACAATAACTCAAAATTAGATCTAAGAGTAAAATTCCAATATGTGAGCAACAATAAATCTCAATATTTGGACTGTATACAAATTTGAAGATTACTTGCAAAACCACAAATAAAGAAAAGGGTGACCATTGGTGGCCGCATGTGGTAGAAGAAAAGAAGGCTTTTAGGGTTTAGGTTTTGGAAGAAAGAGTAAGCCACGTTTCTTTGAAAATGTAATTATTTCAAAGAGAGATATATATTAGGTGTATCCTGCATTTTTTATCGTTCTTTTAACCGCATAATATGATATATTTTCTTAGTTATTGTATAATGTAATTGAAATAGATCATTCTAGATTGTGTAACAATTAATTTTTGTTAATTTTTCTTTTGTTATAATAGATTTTATAATACAATTTTCTTTGTTTGTCAAAGTAAAATTTGCATAAAATGCATTCAAAGAATCTGCTCCATTATTAAAGCCGTGTCTTCCACTCGAAATTGAATAAACCACTACTTTATTTTGCTATATAGTGTTTGTTCAGTAAAATTAGTTATTTTATTAGCTATTATCTGTTGTGAAAATACTTTATTTTCGTTGTTTCAATAGCATTTTAGTTGTTAGCTGGTTAAATAACGATTCATAAAATTCTAAAAGCTAAATGATACATGAATTAGTATTTTCACAAAATGCTATCTCAACCTCTAAAAGTTAATGTAGACTCTGTATTATTAAATAACTTTTTAAATAGCGTTTTAGCATTTTGACCAATCAAAATTTTTAAAGTTACTCAAAACGGTGTCCGCAAATACAACCAAAATCTTGTACTAACATCCTTCAAGGATACAGTTAATCAAATATTTCTTGCTTATCATTATCTATTTTTTGAATTATCTTTTTATTTGATTTTACTTCTATCAATAATTAAATCAAAAGATAAAGTTACAAATATGAACTCTTCCATTACGTGTTGAATGGAAAAAGCTCTTGGTAGGCAGTCAAGATTGGTGGAAGGAAGTATATTGGACCGACATTATACTTTTTGGAACCAATCTCGCTCAAGGTTAGTATTCACCATCATGTTCTCTCATTAAATCAAAGTTAATTTATTTTTTTAATATAAATTAAAATTTAAAGGTATTTTGATTAGAATTTGTGTTAGATTTTAAAAAAATTATTGAATTTGACGGAATTGAAGAATTTTCTTAAATTTTTATAGATTTTCACTAGAATTCTATATAGAGTTTCATGAAATTGATAGGATTTTTTTTATAGATTTTAATTGATTTAGATGAAATTATAATGATTTTTATATATTCAATTAAAGTTAATTTCAAGACTTAATTGAATAAATTAAAAGGGTTCATAGTCCAAAGAAAACAAAAAAAACATTGAGGGACAGAAGTCAAAATGTGTCGTCATCTCCAAAATCACTTTTTTTCCATTAAAATCTTACCACCAACGACAGTAAAAGGCTTATAATGCACAACGTCGTCAGCGACCATCCTATGCTCTCGCTAACCACTGTATTGAATGAGTTTCGTAGTGGATACCTTATCCATTATTAGTGAAAAAATATATTTTAAATAAGTTTAAAGTTTGGATAGTTAAAAATTCGCGTGTGCATTATCTGTTTAAGAAGTACTTTCAATAGGTTTTGGACGGAAGCAGATAGCAAATATTTGAATGGATTCAAATATGGGTACTTAAATAAGTATTTAAAAGGGGTTAGGATGAATATAAATAGTAAAATTTTAAACGGATACTTATACAACTAATTTAAAATTCGCGGGTACCTGCCGCGCTTCCATTCTATTAGGAGAGTGTATTGGATTAAAAATCTGTTAGATTTTAAAAGGTTTTTGAAATTTTGACTTGAATGATGAATTTGTAAATGATTCTTTTATTCATACCTAACATTATAAAATTTAACAAAATCAATAATTTTATAAAATTCTTTCAAATCTGTAATTTTTGAATACCATTAGATTTTTATAAATTTTATAAGAGTTTGAATTGATTATCATAAAATTTCAATAGACTCCAAAAAAATCTAAATTAAATATCATTGAAATTTTAAAATCTTTTAAAATTTAATAGAGTTTTAATCCAATACACCTTAATGGTCCTTAAGAAAAGTTAGTGGTAATATCATAATATATTCAATAATTTAAATCTTTTGTAAATAGAAAAATACTGAATATAGATCAAATTAAACAACAGTCATTATTATTATTATATTGACTTATGATAATATACTAAGGCTCCGTTTACTTCCGTAAATTAACTTGCAAGAAAATATTTTTCATGAAAAATATTTTACCGAAAAACACATTATTTTTCGATGTTTGGCTTTATATAACATATTCTTAAAAAATATTTTTAACATTTGATATAATGTTAAAAATTTTAATTTTCCATTATATAAATAATACATTTACACCTATTATTTTATTCATAAGCAATCTATATTAAAGATAAATTTAATATTTATTTCTATTCAAAATATGTTCTCATAGTATAAATACTATAATGATGATTAATTTAACATTGTAATGTGATTTAATTTTTTAATTATATGATGGCTTTATAATGATGATTAATTTTTTAACATGTTAAGATAATTTAATAATATATAAGTACTATAATTACTTTAAAATATATCGCTAAAATATATATCTTAAATGTTATGAACCTATTAATACATTATTTTAAATATTTTTTTTGAAAAAGTCACTTGACACATTTTTTACCTTTTCAAAGAGACTGCGGGCTCATAATTGCACCTCTTCAACGGGTGAAGTATTCCTTAGTAGATCAAAAAGACTAGTTTTGAATTATGAAACAAATTAGGAAAATATTTTCCCATGTAAACAAGAATAAGTCATTTTTCTTAATTGCTAACTTATTTTTCATTAACCAATAACTTGTTATCCTTGAGTTATTTTCTCAATATTCCAAACATTGAAAAATTATAAAAAATACTTTTTTATAAATTATTTTACAGAAATAAAAAAACCGACTAATTTTCAGGAGGTTTAAAGTCATCATTTCTTTCGATAAAACAAATGCGGATGGAATTGAAAATGTCATGTATCTTATATTTATAGAGAGGTAACCTTTTATACATATTAGTTGATGAATCTTGTTAAAATTGTACTTTTAGGTATACATGTTTTAATTTGATTCCTTCATGGCTTTTTCATGATGTTTGTATAGCATTCTATTCTAGAATTTTAACCAAAAGTCTAATGCAGAGAGGGACGAAATTTGTACATGTCATGAAGAAAGTCATAGATTTTTTTTTGGGTAAAATCAATGGCCTTCGTCAATGGTTGGTAACTCACCATGAACAAAGTGTCAGATGAAGACCGAATTCTTTGAACAACTTACCAAGTCCAAATTAAAGATCTTTCAAACTAGTTCCAAAGTATGCATAGAGCCATTGTACAATCAGTTGTAAGCTCATTTAATAGTAAACTCGTTTGAGCTATAATCAATTGTAAGCATTGTGTTCGGTAAAATCAGTTTTTTTTATAGCATTTAACTGTTAATATTTTATAGATTTTTATAAAATATTAAAAAAATTAAACGTTATATGAATTTACAAAATATTATTTTAACATCTAAAAACTAGTTCAAACGCTATGTTATCGAACACTGTAAAAAATAACATTTTGATAAAGATTATACGACAAATAAATTTAAGATAATCAGTAAGTAACCAAGATTATACGTAGAACATCTCATCTCAATCTCCCTACTTCATTCACATGATCTGCAATACAATTATTAACTAATGAGAAGTGATGTCTACGAAAGAAACCTCTTTGAGGAATCAAATTAAGTTCAACCAAAGGTCCAATTAAAAGTAATTATACAAATCACTCGCTATCAACCAAACTAAACCCATCAAGAATTGAAGGCATTACATCATTTTCTAATTTGTATTTAACTCTTAAGACTTTAAGCTGATTAGCATCTCTATTCGCAATTTTATTTCTATTAGAGGTTCGTATGTTAGCCTTGCGAATTTTGGAACTTGAAGAATTATTTGAATAATTCGACCGAATTTCAATTTTGTCTTATCTTTATGGAAATAGACTGAATTAATTAATTCAAAAAGAGTTGATTTGATGAGTGAAATTAATCAATTCTAAGAAAAAATAATTAATTAGAAAAATGGTAGGCTTAGCAATTGTAAAAGGATTGCAATTGGAGAGGTACGAGAGAGATTTTTCAGTGTCAATAAAGCCGGACAGATATGAGTGTCTAAGAATGAGGCCTAAGGGGCCTATTTGAAAAGAGGGTCAAAATTGTTCGAATAGGGGGAAAATTAGGAACTAGTTAGATTCTACCAAATGGCAGGAAGGACAATTGTTGCGAGGTGATTTTGGCAAATTATACTTTTGGTTCCCGAAAAATTACACTTTGGATTCTATAATTTACATATTAGTACCTAAAGTTACAATTTAGCTTTTGAAATTACACTTTTATCCTTAAAATTATGATCTAGTCCCTGTTAAATTATATTTTGAATCCAAGTCCTTTTACGAAATTTCAATTAAGTCCTAAAAACTTCAATTAGATCCTCAAATGCAATTTTAACTTTATGACCTTATTTTGACTTTTCTAGCCCCTTTTGACCCGACTTCATTCTCATTCAATTTAATGCAGATTTTAAAATACAATACAGCATTGAAAACCTTGAGAAGTCTAATTTCTATGACACTCCAATCATTTAAAATTATTGTACCCATATCGAGATATGATCAAAAGAGTAGATAAATATCATTTTTGACTTTAAAATTTATTCAATTCTCAATTGATTGAATATAAATTTGAACTAAACATTTTCTAATTACTTTCTAATCGCATAAGGGTTTTGATTCTAAAAAATCTAGAATTAAAATCGAATTGAAAATTGACGATTTCGATTCCTTAATGATTCTAAATCGACGATTTCAACCGATTCGTTGATTGATTTTTCGACGAATTATAGAATTATAAACTCAAAGTTTAGGGATTTTTTTTCGAGAATTTAAAATTTAAACATTTATGAAATAATTTTAGAAAAAACTTAAAAGAAAACATAAAAAAAGCTTAACTTAATTTTTTTTTTTTCAAAAAAGCTCGAACTGATGATTTTTTTTTTATTTAGAAAACAGGTTTGAACTTAATTTATTTTTTTATAGAAAAAGATTTGAACTTAAATTTTTTCTAAAATGAAAAGGAATATTTATGATAGATTTAAAAAATTATTTTTTTCACAAATATCTTTAAAATTAGTCGTTATAAAGTTATTAGGAGAGTTAATTTAGAAATTTCACAAAAATATTTGAGAAAAATGTTACTGAAACTGGATGAAATTGCCGGTTCAAATTGTCAAAACTGTTAGTTTTAATCGGTTGGAAAATCCACCAGTTGTAGCTGATTCCGATCAATTCTTGGAATCGTCAATTCATAGTTTTTCAATATTTGAAACTGAAACCGAACGATAGATCCCTAATTTTGATTTCCATGTCCACTGATTGCAAATTAGCAATTCTGATTCTAAAGACGGTGAAATAGCCAATCTCTATTAGAATAGACATGAAAGTCATCAAGGAAACATTTTACAATTTCAACATGCTCATTAGATGCATCTATAAAAAGAAAGAGATCAAGAAAAAATGGTGAGGAAGGATCACTCCTATATAAGAAAATAAGATTCTAAACACTTGAGAAGTAGACAAGGAAATCTAATATTTAAAATTTTTCATATATGGTGAAAGAAAATCACCCTAATGTAGGCTTCTTGGTATAGAAATTTAATCCGTTAATTCACGATTCTGAAGAATCAACATAAGCACCAAAGAAGCATAACCCATAACCTTCAAATTAAATCAACTAATAAACCCAACACAAGTAAGATACTTGAAGAAACAACCATCTAATATGAATCAACTTAGAGTTTAGGTAAATTCGAAAGTTTTACTTTGAGTACGCGTATTGCTATTATAAATTCAAACCCAAAATTTAAACCTCGAAATGTTTAATTTTTTTTTTTTTAAATTATAAGATGTATTTTTCAATAAATTGATATATTTGTAGTAAATTATTTATATAAATTATAATTTATATGTGAAAGATATTATTATCTTCTGGAATGGAATAAAGAGAGTAATAATAATAATTTCATAATTAAACCAAAAATATTTTGTCAATTAAATTCTATAAATTCCACCGAAAAATAAAAGAAATTTTCACAAAAACAAAAATTTAAAATAAGGCCATTTGAATGCTAGACGGGTCTCCTCATATGGATCCAAATATATTTTAATTAATCATACATGTTATATGCATGGAGCAGCCCATCAAGGGAAGCTTAGAAAGTCCGACATTGGATCTTCATTTAACGCCCTAAAAAGTCAAATCGATAAGACTTAGAAATGATCAGTCCACCGCCAACCTCATCCTCTTTTCAGAAGGAAAAAAAAAAAAATAAATCAATGCCTGAAGGAAAGTTGTTCCGCTACAACTTCTAACTGAAATTTTGCTTTCTTTACTATAAAAAACTGTTAAAACGTTGACTTTGTTGCTTAACCTACTAAAAGTTTAATATGATCTTTGGGTTTTCTATGGTCTCACTGAATAAGATCTTGTAGATCAACAAGCATACAAAACAAATAAATTTAACACTTAAAAGCAAAAATAATAAAAAAACAATTATAACACGTGATTTTGTCTAGTCCTACGTGTCAATCTACCCTTGGGTGGGCTAATTCTAGTGCTTCGTTACTTTGTCATTGCCTCACACCGAAAGCAAAGCTTCTAAATTAAATTACTATGAAGCACGAAGTCAACGAATTTTAGAAGCACATGGTTTAATTCCTGTACATGTAATCGTATAATATACTCATTTGAGTTGTAATATTTTATAATCGGTTTTGTAATGTATTTTATTTGCCTTTAATGGGCTTAAAATTATTGTAATTACTGCTAACAGTGCATAGTGTATAATAATCCATGTATATAGTTATGAATTAGCAAAAATATGAATTGGTGATTAGTATTTTTTGTTTTTAAAGAGATAATTGGTGATTAATTTATAAGATTATGATGAGTTTTATGAAATCTTAGACTAATCTTCCTTTAAAAATGATTTTTTAACAGAAAAATATTTTTCATTAATTAATTTTATTAATAATTCCAAACACAAAATGGACAATTAGTTCAAACATATACGTGGAATGCTATGACAAAATTAAGTTGGGTATTAAAATTATAAATTGAGCTACAAGTATCTAAATTAGATAAAAGATGATGTTTTAGAAAGATAAGAAGTAGAACTACAACTTTCATGAAAAGATCAGGTATAGATGAAAATTGTAAGGGGCCGAAAAATTTGAGTACGCTACATCCTCATAGAATCCAAACCACTTGACTAATCAACTCCTAGAAATTTACAAAAAAATTATCTACCACCCTAAAATAACTTCCAAGGAAAGTCTTAAGTAAATTTATCGAAAAAGAATTCTCAAAAACTTATGAAGCGAAGACATTTGGAAAGTTGTTCGTGTAGTATTTTGGTATTAGCACACAAACCGCTCTATATAAAGAACTAATCTCTCCACTCTCTATCTATTGTGGTCCAGACTATAATTGTGAAGAACTTGCAACTTTCAAAAAACTCTCTAAATCTTAATAGGGAAAACCCAACAATTTTTCTTCCTTGTCCATGGTTTACTTTTTTGTAGTTAATACTGTAACCATAATTTACAATGCATATATCAAAGATATACCAATAATTTACTTATTCTCATTTGGGGTCATCTTGCATTTGATATTGCTCAACTACATATGGTCAATTGCTTCATGAAAAATCATTCAATACAAAATTACTGAAAATAGGATTTCTTTTTTGCTAAAAAATATATAAAGCCTCGTGTTTAGTGGTTCCAAAGAGATAACTTTGGAAATAAAAATGCTACTACATGTATAAATCAGAATAACTTTAAAGTTTAACGATGCGGGATATCGATCCGTATACTCTCACACGCTAAGTAAATACTTTACCATCTAAGCTACATCCCATTGAAAAGAATTAACTTCATCAATCAACTCTAAGAAATTTTAACCGATGGTTGCCTTTGTACTTGATCTCGGTTGGGTAATCTTGCATTTGACTATAGCTCACATATGGTCAATTGTTTCATGAAAAGTCATCTAATAAAAAATTACTAAAAATAGGATTATTTGTTTTACATGAAATGCACCTAGCCTCTTGTTTAGTGATTCCAAAGAGTTACCTATGGAAATAAAAATGCTACTGCATGTATAAATAAAAATAACTTTAAATTTTAAAGATGCGGGGTATCAATCCCTCTACCTTTCACATGCTAAATGAGTACTCTACCATTTGAGCTATATCACCATTGAAAAAAAGTCTCTTAATAAATCAACTAATAAGAAATTACTATAAATAGGATTATTTCTTCCTACAAGAAATGTACCTAGCCTCTTCTTAAGTGATTCCAAAGAGTTAATTGTGAAAAGAAAAAAAAATGCTACTGCATGTGTAAATAAAAATAACTTTAAAGTTTGGAGATGCAAGGCATCAATCCTTGTACCTCTCGCATGCTAAGCGAGCTCTAGCATCTAAACTACATCCCCATTAGAAAGAATTCGCTTAATTGATCAACTACTAGAAATTCCTAACCAATGGTTGTCTTTTGACTTCCTGTTTTGCTTCATGAAAAATGATCTAGTTCTCATTTTGGGTTATCTTGCATTTGATTTTTGCTTAATTACATATGATCTTGCTTCAAAAAAAATCATCTAGTAAAAGATTACTGAAAATGTGATTTTTTTTTTTATAAAAAATTTACCAAGCTTTATGTTGCAAAAATATAATGCAACTGCACTTAGAAATAAAAATAAATTTAAGTTTGGAGATGCAAGGTATTAATCCTCATACCTCTCGCATGCTAAGAAAGTGCTTTACCATCTGAGCTACATTCCCATTAGTAAGAATTCACTTAATTGATCAATAGGGGTCTTCTTTCTCTGTTGATTCCGCCAAGCCCATTCCCTTGGTTGTGGTTTCGCTGGATAGTAGACATGGACAGTGGAAATCTCATTAATACATTTATGTACGTCACTAATTAGATGACGAGGCATTTGGTTACCTTAAAAGAGTCATAGTTACTCTCATTGTTTACCCATGCTTAGTTGAATTTCTTCACTTTGACATTCAGATCACTGGGCAGAAATCACATTGAGTGAGCATTTGCAGGGACCATCACAATGCTTTATTTTAATTAATAGTCGAATTCCCCTTGTCGATACCCGTTCTGAGTCGACTGTTCGACGCTTGGGGAAGGCCCCCAAAAGGGTCGTTCCTAGTCAGTCCCCCGATCAGCGTACGGTGACCCGCTCTCACCATTGGAGTTACTCGAATAGTCTGCTGATAGCTGACGAGTTAGACATTGGGACCTCTAGGCCTAGCCCTCAGAGCCAATCCTTTTTCCAAGGTTACAGATCCATTTTGTTGACTTCCCTTACCTACATTGTTCCATTAACCAGATGCTATTCACCTTAGAGACCTGACACATTTATGAGTACGACCAAGCCTAGGAGGCACTCGATCCTCCGGACTTTCATGGGCCGGCGGGGGTGCACTAAACACTGCGCGACATGCGGTGCTCTTCCAATCGCTGGACCCTACCTTCTACTAAGTTGTTTCCAGGGTGGGCAGGCTTTTAAATAGAAAATATAACTGTTCTCGAGGCCCCCGTTGACGTATCCAGACTCCCTGATATCGCCGTCAGCCTTCATGTCCCGATTTAGAAATTTTAACCCGATTCCTTTTTGAAGCTTGTGCAAGAACGCACTGTTAGACAACCTTCCTCCGTTTCTTAGGATCGACTAACCCATGTGCAAGTGTCATTCACATGGAACCCTTCCCCTCTTCGGCCATCAAAGTTCTCATTTGAATATTTACTACTACCAGCAAGATCTGCATTAACGGCCGCTCCACCTGAGCTTACGCCCTGGGTTTCACTGTGATCATTGTGCCCTCCTATTTATCGTGGCCTGCCTTTTGCCTCGACGGTCGGGTATAGGTCGCGTGCTTAAGCGTCATCCATTTTCGAGGCTAGTTGATTCGACAGGTGAGTTGTTACACACTCCTTAGCAGATTTCGACTTCCACGACCATCATCCTACAGTCTTAATCGACCAACGCCCTTTGTGGGTTCTAGGTTAGTACGCAGTTAGGCACCGTAACCTAATTTTCAGTTCATCTCGCATCACCAGTTCTGCTTATAAAAAATGGCCCACTTGGAGCTCTCGATTCCGTGGCATGACTCAACAAAGCAGTCATGCCATCCTACCTATTTAAGGTTTGAGAATAGGTCGAGGGCATTGTGCTTTCGATGCCTCTAATTGTAACGCTCTAACTCCAACCACCAGAGGAATTGTGTGCTTTGGATCAAGCCAGTTTCATCCCATACTAGGTCGGCAAGACCCGCACGATTTTGTCCCACAGGTGAAATGAGAACTTCCCAAGAGGTCATCCATCCTAAGATTTCTATCAAGCGAGCACACGTAACTCTAGAGTTCTTCCAACTCTCTAGCCATTCCACCGAAAGGCGCCTCCGATGATTAGTTCCCCCATTTTCGATATATGATCTGATTCATTCCTGTGTCCCGCATTCCACTATCCTAGCTAGCCTGCCATCTTAAAAGCTCGCTAGGAGCTCTGCTATACCCACCCTCTTAAGATTGCTTTGCCGAGTCGGGATGTCACACTAATCATTGGCTTTACCCGATAGAACTCGTCCCAAGCTCCAGCTATCTTAAGGGAAATTTTGGAGGGAACCATGGTTCGATTAGTCTCTCGCCCCTATACCCAAGTCAGACGAAAAATTTACACGTCAGTATCATTATGGGCTTCCACCAGAATTTCCTCTGGCTTTGCCCCGCTCAGGCATAATTCACCATCTTTCGAGTCCCAATAGGCATGCTTTCACTTGAACCCTTCTCAAAAGATTAAGGTTGGTCGATTGTGCAATCCTAAGGGGGATCTTACCAGTCAGCTTCCTTGCGCCATACGGGTTTACACACCTATTGACTCGTACACATGTCAGACTCCTTGCTTTGTGTTTTAAGACAGGCCGAATGGGGAGCCCGCTGGCCGAGATCAGGAGCGTGCCGGGGCCGAGGCACGCCTTGAAGGCATGTATTGTGGTACATGCTGCGTGATGGCGTCACGTATCGAAAGCATGGGCTTGGGCGGATGCAACGATCCGCATTGATTCGTACCCCAAGGCGATCGACGAACATGCTTGTCGTCATTCCACATACGACTGGGCCGGATCGCCAACCCCCATCTACTTCCCACCTGATAGTTTTAAGCACTCTTTGACTATCTTTTCAAAGTCCTTTTCATTTTTCCATTGTGGTACTTGTTCGCTATTGGTCTCTTGCCTGTATTTAGCCTTGGAAAGAATTTATTGCTTGATTTAGGCTACATTCCCAAATAACCCCACTCGCAGACAGCGCCTAGTGGTGCGACAAGGTTCGAGGATGATGGGGCTTTTACCCTCTCTAATGCCCTCTTTCACGGGACTTAGTCCCGGTCTGCCACTAAGGACGCTTTTCTAGACTATAATTTGAATGCCAAAGGGATTCGATTCTCAAGCTAGGCATTTTTCAGTTTGCTTGCCATTACTAAGGGAATCCTGGTAAGTTTCTTTTCCTCCACTTATTGATATGCTTAAAACCAGTGGGTAGTCTCGCCTAACCTAGGGTCGCATTGGTAGAGTGCCTTTAGGGACGCGTTGGGGTCTCGCTATTTCGAGGCGTGCGTCCGCGTATGACCATTTCCAAGGATTTTATGACCATTGATTATCGTGGCGTTCATAGCCACGGACTAGGCTTTTGGGCTAACCGCAGGAGACCGGCGCATGAGAGGCCAAAATCTATCCCCTAATGGGTTGGGAGCATCATTGCGTGACACCCAGGTAGACGTGCCCTCAGCCCAAAGGCTTGGGGTCAACTTGCATTCAAATACTCGATGGTTTGCGAGATTCTGCAATTCACACCAAGTATCGCATTTTGCTGTGTTCTTCATTGATGCAAGAACCGAGATATCCATTGCCAAGAGTCATTTTGGTTATAGATAGAGGACGACGCATCCCTGTGGTCGCTCATTTCTAGGGGAGATGAGAGCGTGCTTTTCTCGTTTCGTGTTTCCTTGGCGCGTGCTAGGGCTAGTTGGTGGACTGGTTCGAGCGTGTGGGAAGGGCCAAGGCAAATCCCAATAGCACTGAATGCAGCCTTTAGGCTCGCACAGGGCCTAAAGACCCTAGGCTTGCCCTCGCATGTATAGACATCTTCACGGCTCGTTCTACTGTGCAGATTTTGACAATGATCCTTCTACAAGTTCACCTATGAAAACCTTATTATGACTTCTCCTTCCTCTAAATGATAAGATTGAGTGGACTTTTTGTGATGTCATCGATGATAAACTGCCCATGTCGTCGTGATCCGAACAGTTCACCGGACCATTCAATTGGTTGGAGCAACGGGTAGTGTGTACAAAGGGCAAGGACATAGTCAACTCGAGCTGATGACATGCGCTTAATAGGAATTCCTCATTGAAGACAACAATTGCAATGATCTATCCCCATCATGATGAAATTTCAAAGATTACTCAAGCCTGCCGGCTAAGGCCATAGACTCATTGAATACATCAGTGTAGCGCACGTGTGGCCCAGAACATCTAAGGGCATCACATACCTATTATTGCCTCAAACTTCCTTGGCCTAGAAGGCCATAGTCCCTCTAAGAAGCTGGACGCAGAGGGTCACCTCCGTATAGGTAGTTAGCAGGCTGAGGTCTCATTCATTAACAGAATTAACCAGACAAATCGCTCCACCGACTAAGAACAACCATGCACCACCACCCATAGAATCAAGAAAGAGCTCTCAGTCTATCAATCCTTACTATGTCTGGACTTGGTAAGTTTCCCCGTGTTGAGTCAAATTAAACCACAGACTCCACTCTTGGTGGTGCCCTTCCATTAATTCCTTTAAGTTTTAGCCTTATAACCATACTCTCCCCAAAACCCAAAGACTTTGATTTCATATAAGGTGTCGGCGGAGTCCTAAAAGAAACATTCGTCGATCCTTGATCGGCATCGTTTATGGTTGAGACTACGATGATATCTGATCGTCTTCGAGCCCCCAACTTTCATTCTTGATTAATTTCTAACCAATGGTTTTCTTTGGACTTGCTCTCATTTTGGGATATTCTACATTCGATTATTATTTAATTACGTATGATCTCGCTTCAAGAAAAATCATCCAGTAAAAAATTACTAAAAATATGAATTTTCTTTTTTTTTACAAGAAATTTACCTAGCTTTGTGTTGTGAAAACATAATCTAAGCAAGATTAAATATAAGTTTGCAAATGTAGGGTATTGATTCCCGTACCTCTCGCATGCTAAGCGAGCGCTCTACTACATCCCCATTGGAAAGAACTCACTTAATTGATTAGTTACTAGAAATTTCTAACCAACGGTTGTCTTTGGACTTGCTCTCTTCTCAGGTTATCCTGCATTCGATTATTGCTTAATTGCATATGATCTTGCTTAATGAAAAACTAGATAAAAGCTCGCGCTAGCATGAGTTGTTTTATTATTTTATTATTGTACATTATATTAAAATTTTTTTATACATATAAGATATATATTTATATAAAAAATAGAGTAACCACATTTTATATAAATATATATAGAATTTTTGCAAATAAACATAAACATGATAATAAAAATATATAGATATAAAAATATAAAACTATTGTAAATAGATGAAAAAAAATTAAATAGTCAAATCTAAAACTTAAGAAAAAAAAAAATCAAATATGAATATAGATAATTATTTTAAATAAGTATTAATTTTTAAATTAAAAAAATATCTTAAATGATCTAATAAAAAGTTTTAAAATTGAATATAGATATAAATAATTAATGTAAATGAATATTAATTTGAAAATATGATCATTATATATAATTTTTTAATATTTAGATAATAAAATTAAAATTTAAATGATAAGAATATCAAGTATCTCATCTTTTTAATTTATTAAATGCATTTTTTCAATTTAATAGATGTTATCTTATTAGCTCCCTTTATTATTTTAAATCTATTTGTTAAATTTAATGTTTAAATTTCTTTTAACCTCCTACCTAGGAAGGAAAACAAATAAAATAAATGAAAGAAAGAAAGAGCATAATAATAATAATAATAATAATAATAATAATAAATAAATAAATAAATAAATAAAAACTGACATTTTATTCATAAGCATAAAGCTACACAAACAAATTGAAAAAAATTCATAACATACATATTGAATATCATAAAAATAATTGTACTAAAATAAAAAATAAGTTATCAAAATAATAAAATTTAATTAATATCGGTTTTTTTCTTGCTTTTATCTTTGCTTTTATCCGTTTTTTTCTGCGTATATTTCTTTCTGTATACAGATCATTTTATGAAATTAAAAAATTATGAAAAAGAAGAAAAAAACCAAAGAATTAAATTAACATTACTGTAGTTGGAGAAAAAAATGCGATAGTCTATATGGATTAAAGTTGTGTTTGTCATCTTTTTGCTAATCAAAATTTGAAAAACAACATTAATATATACATGAAAAGAAAATAAAATCTATAAAATTGAAATAAAATAATTGAAAAAAATGATAAAAGATAAAAAGAAAACCATTGTGAGGTATATATATAGGTATATTGATAAGAAAAAAATTCAAAAGTTTTTGAGGTTCTAAATTCAAAAATTCAAAAGTTTTTAAAGTTCTAAATTCAAAACTTCAAAATTTTAAATTCAATCATTCTTAAATTTTAAATTCTTAATTATTTAAAATTTTAAATTTTAGATATAGGTATATATAGATATAAAAGTAAAAATGTTGAAAAATTATTAAATATGGGAGTTCCACGTCAACTTTGTAAAAATTTTTTTGGTTTCATATATATATTATCTAGTTCTCATTTTGGGTTATCTTGCATTTGATTTTTGCTTAATTACATATGATCTCACTTCAAGAAAAATCATGTAATAAAAAATTACTAAAAATTTAGAACATTTATAAGAAAAGATAAAATGTAATACTCAAACATGGGAGTTATATATCAATTCTGAAAATTTTTTTTTTGATTTCAGGACATATATATATCTTGCATTTGATTTTTGCTTAATTACATATCAACTCGCTTCAAGAAAAATCATGTAATAAAAAATTATTAAAAATATGATTTTTCTTTTTTTTACAAGAAATGTACCTAGCAAAAATATATTGCCACTGCATGCATAGACAAAAGTAACTTAACTTTGGAGATGCGGGGTATCGATCCCCGTACCTCTCGCATGCTAAGCGAGCGCTCTACCATCTGAGCTACATCCCCATTGGGACTTTTAGAAATTACTTTATATAAATCACTTTAATAAACATTTACTAAAAATGGGATTTTTTTTTTACAAGAAATGTACCTGACCTCATGTTAAGTGGTTTCAAATAGTTAATTGTGAAAATATAAATTGTATTGCATGTATAAATAAGAATAAATTAAAGTCTGGAGATGCAAGGTACCAATCTTGGTACCGCTCACATGCTAAGCGAGTGCTCTAGCATCTAAGCTACATCCCCGTTGGAAAGAATTCACTTCATTGATTATATCCTACAAATTTCACGTGCTAAGCGAGTGTTTTAGCATCTAAGCTACATCCTCGTTGGAAAGAATTCACTTCATTGATTATATCCTACAAATTTCCTACCAATAGTTGGCTTTGTACTTGTTCTCATTTTGGATTATCCTGCGTTCGATTATTGCTTAATTATATATGATCTTGCTTCATGAAAAATCATCTATCAAAAAAGAAATGTACAAAGCCTCGTGTTTAGTGGTCCTGAAGAGTTAATTGTGGAGATAAAAGTGCTACTACATGCATAGATAAGAATAATGCTAAAGTTTGGAGATGCGGGGTATCGATCCCCATACCTCTCACATGCTAAGCGAGCGCTCTACCATCTGAGCTACATCCCCATCGGGACTTCTAGTAATTGCTTTATGCAAATCACTTTAATAAACATTTACTAAAAATGGGATTTTTTTTTTACAAGAAATGTACCTAACCTCATGTTAAGTGGTTTCAAATAGTTAATTGTGAAAATATAAATTCTATTGCATGTATAAATAAGAATAAATTAAAGTCTGGAGATGCAAGGTACCAATCTTGGTACCGCTCACATGCTAAGCGAGTGCTCTAGCATCTAAGCTACATCCTCGTTGGAAAGAATTCACTTCATTTATTATATCCTACAAATTTTTGTACTTGTTCTCATTTTGGGTTATCCTGCGTTCGATTATTGTTTAATTATATATGATCTTGCTTCATGAAAAATCATCTAGCAAAAAAGAAATGTACCAAGCCTCGTGTTTAGTGGTCCCAAAGAGTTAATTTTGGAGATAAAAGTGCTACCACATGCATTGATAGGAATAATGCTAAAGTTTGGAGATGCGGGGTATCGATCCCCGTACCTCTCGCATGCTAAGCGAGCGCTCTACCATCTGAGCTACATCCCCATTAGGACTTTTAGTAATTGCTTTATGCAAATCACTTTAATAAACATTTACTAAAAATGGAATTTTTTTTTACAAGAAATGTACCTGACCTCATGTTAAGTGGTTTCAAATAGTTAATTGTGAAAATATAAATTCTATTGCATGTATAAATAAGAATAAATTAAAGTCTGGAGATACAAGGTACCAATCCTAATACCGCTCACATGCTAAGCGAGTGTTCTAGCATCTAAGCTACATCCTCATTGGAAAGAATTCACTTCATTGATTATATCCCACAAATTTCCTACCAATAGTTGGCTTTTTACTTGTTCTCATTTTGGGTTATCCTGCGTTCGATTATTGCTTAATTATATATGATCTTGCTTCATGAAAAATCATCTAGTAAAAAAGAAATGTACCAAGCCTCGTGTTTAGTGGTCCCAAAGAGTTAATTGTGGAGATAAAAGTGCTACTACATGCATAGATAAGAATAATGTTAAAGTTTGGAGATGCAAGGTATCGATCCCCGTACCTCTCGCATGCTAAGCAAGCGCTCTACCATCTGAGCTACATCCCATCGAAAAAAATTTACTTCATTAATAAACTCCTAGAAATTTCTAACCAATGGTTGACTTTGTACTTATTCTCGTTTGAGCTTATCGTGCATTTGACTATTGCTCAATTACGTATGGTTAATTGCTACATGAAAAATCACCTAATAAAAAATTCCAAAAAATAGGGTTTCTTTTTTTGGCAAGAAATGTACTAATCCTTGTGTTTAGTGATTCCAAAGAGTTAATTGTGAAAATAAAAATGCTATTATATGTATAAATAAGAATAACTTAAAATTTAGTGATGAGGGGTATCAATCCGCGTACCTCTCGCTTGTTAAACGAGCGCTCTACTTTCTGAACTATATCCCTATTAGAAAACATTCACTTCATTGATCAACTCGTAGAAGTTTCTAAGCAATGGTTGTCTTTGCACTTCGTTCACATTTTGGTTTCTCTTGCAATCAATTATTTCTTAATTACATATGATCTTGATTTATGAAAAATCATCTAGCAAAAAATTACTAAAGTTAGGGCTGTAAATGAGCTAAGCTGAGCTGAGCATTGGTGAGCTCATGTTCAGCTCGTTTAAAATAGCCAATCACGAGCTTGACTCGGGCTTAGCTTGATAACCATAAATGAGCCAAGCTCGAGCTCGAAATCTATTAACCAAAATGATGTCTTTTTAATATGAATTTTAATTGATTTTGGCTTATTAAGCAAACTCGTGAGCTTGACTCGATTCGGTAAGGCTAGCTCTTGAGCCAGCTTGATAAAACTAGTTAATGGTCCAAGCTTGACCTCGACTCATTTATTAAACAAGCTCGATAGCTCGAATGGATAAGCTTATTCAATGAGCTCAAGCTCGCTTTCACTGGGCCGAGCCTTGGCTTATGAGTGGCTCGGCTCATTTACAACCCTACTAAAAGTAGGATTTTTTTTTAAAAGAATGTACCAAGTATCGTGTTTACTGGTTCCAAAGAGCTAATTGTGGAGATAAAAATGATATTGCATATATAAATAAGAAAAAGTTTGGAGATACCTTATGCAAGGTATCGATTCTCATACCTCTCGCATGTTAAGCAAACGGTTTACTATCTGAGCTATATCCCCATTGGAAACATTTCAATTTATTGATCAACTCCAAGATATTGCTAACCAATGGTTGCCTTTGTACTTATTCCCGTTTGGGATTATCCTACATTCGGCTATTGCTCAATTACATGTGGTCAATTGCTTTACGAAAAATCAACTAATAAAAAATTACTAAAAATAGAATTTATTTTTTTCTTCTTTTTTTACAAGAAATATACCTAGCCTCGTATTTACCGGTTCCAAAGAGTTACTTGTGGACATAAAAAATGACTTCAAGTTTGGAGGTGCGGTTCAAACCCCTTACCTCTCGCATGCTAAGTAAGCGCTCTACCATTTGAGTTACATCCCCATTTGAAATGATTCAATTCATCGATCAAGATGTAAAAACTTCTAGCAAATTTGCACTTTTCTTATCTTAGGTTATCTTGCATTCGATTATTGCTTAATTACATATGATCTTGCTTAATGAAAAATCACCTAGTAAAAAATTACTAAATATAGAATTTTTTTTTTTTTGCAAGAAATGTACCAAACCTCATGTTTATTGGTTCCAATGAGTTAATTATGTATATAAAGAACTAATCTCTCCACTATAATTACGAAGCATTTGGAACTTTAAAAAAAACCTCTAAAAATCTTAATAGGATAAAACCTAGTAATTTCTCTTCCAATTCCAAGATTTATTTTTCTTCTGATTAATACAACAACCACAATCTAACACCACATATAAGCTTTTGAGTTAAACAAAATAAATAATATTTTAATTTTATTACAAATAAACGTGAAAAATACTTGACAAGTGTCAAGCAAGTTGATTGCTGTTATAGTTTTTGGTTGGTTAAGACATTGTATTTGTTGGAATAGTATATTTGCTATGAGTGGAATTGATTTCTAACTGAATAAGTAAAATAGAACATTTCAGTTAATTGTTATATATGTGCCAGATCAAAAGATTATTACGTTATATCAATATTTTTGTTAGAGTTGTTAACTTTGGGGAAATTGGAATTGTTAACTCTTACAGTTATGATTCTATATAACTCATACAGTTAACTCATATAATACCATCTCTTTGCTTATTTTAATTTTTTACTTTTGCTTACTATTATTTATTTCAGTTTTTCTTGCTTTTTGATTTTTTGTTACATTCATCAATTGGAGTGTTTGTGTTCTGCATATTTATAAATAATGGCCCATTGTGAGTTCATGTTGGCTTCCTTGAGTTTTGCACATTTATGAATGATGACCCATTGTTAGTTCATGTATGCTTCCACTATACAAGGCATATCATAACTGATGCTTGTAAATAAAAATGAAAATATGAGAGACTTTATGAAATTAAGTTGTGAGTTTCAACTTCAGAAACTAAATTTATGAATTTAAAATTAGTTGATAAAAATATTATTAAACTAATAATTTAATTTATGTCCTTGGTTTGCAGAAGCCATGGAATCAAGAAATACATTATTATCTGATGCATACTTTACAGGACAAGGTTCTATAACACCTTTTTTGGAAGGTTCAGTTAGACAAAAAAGAGACGCAGCATGGAAATATGTTACAGAATGAATAAATTCACAAGGAAAAAAGATTTTGATTTGCGAATTTTGTAAAAAACAAGTTGTCGGTGGGGCAATCAATAGAATGAAGCAACATCTTGTTGGGGCTAGAGGGAATATTGATCCATGCAAAAAAGTGATAGCAGAAGTTCAACATCAAATCAAATGCTCATTAGATGATAACATACAAAAAGCTAAAGACAAAAAAGGATTGAACAATCCAATTTCAATGGCTGAAGATGATGATGACATCCATATGCTTCCTTCTCATATGAGTGGAAGTTCTAAGGTAAAGAGGAAATCTTCTTCTAGTTCTGGAATGAGTCATACTTTCAAAAAGGTGTAAGTGATCCTTCTCAACCTAGTATTAAAGCATATATGCAAAGTAAGGAGAAATGGAATGACACTGATATGGATATTGCATTGTGGTTTTATGATGCTTGTATCCCCATAAATGCTTGCAATTCACCTTATTTTCAACTTGCTATCAATAAAATAGCTAACATTGGTCACGGCTATAAGGCTCCTTCATATCATGCTTTGCGTGTTAATTTGTTACGTGATGCTAAACTGCATGTTAAGCTGATTATTGACTCATATAAAAATACTTGGGTTGAAACTAGTTGTACAATCATGGGAGATGGATGGATAGACACTAGAGGGAGACCATTAATTAATTTCTTGGTTTATTGTCCGAAGGGGATTTCATTTATCAAAGTAGTTGATGCTTCCGATATCTACACAAATGCAGAAAATTTGTGTAATCTTTTTTCTGAAATTGTAGAGTGGGTTGGTCCTCGTAATGTAGTTCACATGGTGACTGATAATGGACCCAATTATAAAGCTGCAGGTAGTAAGCTTACAGAAAGGTATCCTTTTATTAGTTGGTCACCTTGTGCAGCTCATTGTGTGAATTTAATTATGAAAGACATGGGGGAAAGACCGACAATCCAAAGTCTTACAGTTCTTGCATCTAAAGTGATTGTTTTTATTTATAATCATAAAGTCACCTTGAATTTTTTGAAAAAGAGACCTGGTTGGAGAGAAATTATTAGACCTGGGGCTACTCGTTTTGCAACTAACTTTATTACATTACAAAGCATACATGCCCATAAAGATGACTTGCAAGCTTTGGTTATCCATGATACTTACAAGTAATTTTTAAAAATGCAAAAAGGTAAAGAGGTGAAACAGATTGTGTTGGATGAAAATTTTTAGAATAGCTGCTTGATGATTATGAGAATTATGACTCCTATAATATGTTTGTTACGGCTTTGGGTTATATTTATGAGGCCATGTATAGGGCACGTTTGGGGATAAAAAAGATATTCATAAATAAGAAGGATTTATATAAGCCCTACACCGATATCATAAAGAATAAATGGGATAGGATGTTGCGTCGAGATCTTCATGCAACAACATATTACTTGAGTCCAGCTTTCCAATATGATCAAAGTACTTTTTGCAAAAAGCCAAAATTTATGCGTGATTTTTTAGATGTAATTGATAAGATAAAGATTCAGTGGAACAAAGATGTTAAAGGAGACAAGAATCATTCAAGACCGTGAGATGGGCTTTTCTTGGCCAAAGTCTCTCATTTGCAGTAAAACCACTAGACTTGGTAAGAATTAATTTGATATATCTATATTTCTTTACTTTTATTTAGTGAGTTTTATATATGTACATTTGGTGAGTTTTATATATGTATGTCTATTATTTGGCCTTATTAGAAATATAATATTATTTTTCTTTTCATGTCCAATAAAAGATGAATGGTGGAGAATATTTGGTTATGATGCTCCAAATTTGCAAAAATTAGCTATAAGAATCCTTAGCCAAATTGCTTCTTCTTCTGTATGTGAGCGCAATTGGAGTGTTTTTGAATGTATTCACACAAAGAAGAGAAATAGATTGGAACATTAAAGATTGAATGATCTTGTTTATGTTCATTACAATTTGCGGTTGCAAGATTGGTGAGAAATATTTTTTTCATATATTTATTTTTTTTATATCTTATTCCTAGTGATCTTGTTCCTTGATTAAAAACAATACTTTCATATGCTTATAATTGATAGATTAGCAAAAAAACAAGAGACTCTATGATCCAATTGATTATGAGTCCGTTGACAAAACTGAATTTTGGATTGTGGAAAAAGAAGGAGAAGGAGAGCTTAATTATGATGAGCTTGAAAGTGCACTTCAAGAAGAATATCCAAAGGACGTTGGAGATGCTTCTTGAGGTGTTTTTTTTTTTCTTTTAACTTTTGAGTAATTTGTTAAGTTATGCATTATTAAATTTATTTTGAACATTTAAAGTTGTTTCAAATTATCTTTAATTCCATATTTTTCGTACTTTTAGATATTGAGGATGATGATGATGTTGATGCAATACAATCAGAAGAAGGAGATACTTATGATGATCTTGACAATGGGAATTGGTTAAATCGCTCATAACTATTTTCAGTAAATTTGCTATATATTTAAATGTTTACTTATATTGAAATGTTGAATTATAATTTATATTTGAATATTTAATTATGAATTATGTTAATTATTTGTATTGAATTTATGTTTGTGATGTTTAATAGAATTTATGTTGGGCAATTATTTCTAATTTATATTGAAAATTTTATTATTTGTATTTAATACTTATTCTCATTTGTTTAGTTTTTGATTAAAAAAAGCCAGCAATTCGGTTCAATAGTTAAAAATTCAGTTCAACTGAATTGATCCGGTCCAACCGTAATCCAGTTATCACACTAGTTCGATGTCCGGTCTGGTTTTAAAAACATTGGTAGGAACCCAATTCACATAGTGGAGAATGCGTAAAAAAGTCGAATGTAATCTTGAAAAAGTGTTAGGCACCTAAGCTCGCTGTGGGCATGCCTCCATTATTTGTCCATACATTCATTTAAAAATATTCGAATTCACTTGATGGGATATAAAACCATTTTAATTGTAATTATTAGAAAATATGGCACCCATAAAGCATTATAATCCACTCACAATATAAATTCGAAAGCATTCATAGAAATAGAGAAGAAAATAGAGTTACATCATTTTTTGTCGTAGTTACATTTTACCCAACTAGAACCCCAAAAGTTAACCCGAATAATTCATCCTTAAGTCTAAAACAAACAAATAATATATAAACCAACAAAATTAAATCAAATAAAAATATATAATGAATTCATCAAACAACTCATTCCAACTCATCATTAAGTCATAACCATTATTGCAAGCATAATATGAAACATATCATAATAATTAAAGTCATGGCCCCTGAATTAAAGAATCACAACAAGCAATAAAATTTCAGATTAAAGCATTCATGGATTCCAACCCATCCTTTTGAAAATCTATTGAAACAAGTAATACTAGGGATGTCTGCACTTCGAATCTAAATTGAAATTGAATTTGTCAAAATCGGAGCTAAACCGTGGTCAACAGTTTTAATTCTAAAACTGTAATTGAAATCATGAATTTAAGGTTCAATTTTAATTCTTCATTTTTTGAAATAGAAATTGACGGTTTTAGTTTAAAACCGACGGTTTTGATATGAAAATGTGAAAAACATATTCTCAAAGAAACTCTCAACTTTTTTTTATTATATTTTTTAAAGAAATCTTTAAGAATTTTTATTAAATTGATTTGTTTTTTTTTTATAGTAATATTTATTATTATTATTATTTATTCAAGCTACAAATCTTAAAAAAAGTATTTTAAAAATGTTTAAAATATATTATTTAATATCGGTTCAAAACTGAAAAGAAATGAAAATCGACGGTTCCAAAACTGTTTAAAAGTGATTCAGTTTCGGTTTCACTTTTTTTATAATCGAAGCCGATGGTTTTGATATTGAAACTATCGATTTTGCAACAGTGGTTATCCCTAGCTAACTGATACCAATAACTCTAGACCATCATCTAAGATCTAAGTCTCGATGTCAAAATCAAAGGAATTAATAAAAATGAATTTCGACAAATTTAATCGCACAAATATTAAAAATGTATTTTTAGGTGGAAACATCGCATGGTTGAAGCTAAGGCATGAGCCTTGCGTAGCGGCATGCATGGCTTCACAAAACCAAAGAGGAAAGACAGAACTTAGAATTGAGGAGAAGAACTAAGAAAGCTCATGTGGCCTAAGCAATGGCGTTTGCCTTTGGAAAAGAGGTTGTTCTCAATTGAAAAATGGTGTGCGGCAGACATTATTGCTTACGCTATTAAGCAGAGCACCGCACACCCCTAGGTAACCACGCACGATGTTTCTATACAGATAAACAGTCCGAACAATCTTTGTTTTTCCTCGCATTTAAATATTTTAAAATTAGTTTTTATTAAATGAAAAGACTAGAAATAAATTGAAATATAAAGTTAGGCTCTCAGATATTACTTCCCCTGAAAAAAATGAATAAAATTAAGATTGAACCTTCAAGAATACCTTCAAATTCAAGCTTCTTCTCCTGATTTTGAGTTTAGGTTCCTAAAATTTGATAATCTAAATCCCTTTTACGCATTGTTATGATTGATTCGTTAATTCTCCTTAATTAAGTCTAATGAATTTTGAACACCTTGATTTCCTTTCAAAATCCAAAAATTCTCTCTAAACCTAAAAATTAGTACCCTTTCTTGCTCACCAATAGCTTTTATTTATAGAACAAACAAGGATTAATCCTAATCCCTAGGGCTTAGGTGGCACAAAACCACTAATGGGCCCAATAAATTGATGGCCCTACCAGGAAAACTCAATCCACTTGGCACGCAAAATGCGAAGGTGTGGCGAGGTGCACAAAGGAAAACTTCTAAATGTGTCTTCTTGGAAAAAATTTTACGGATAGCTTCCTCTTATGGTAAATTTAGAAAATCTTTCTGTGAATCCTTATATTCTCCGACTTTTTGTGTTTTATGCAGATATGAGTAGGGCACAAGCGATAAAAGGGTGGCTTTGATTAGGAAGAAATTCTCAAACATTTTGGACCATTGAACGTGTAAATAATTAACTGTTGGTAGACAAATAAATTTATAAAAACATAATAGTCAAAAAGGACTCAAAATGTGTATTTTTTTTTTTTTTTTTTTACAAAAAACGAAAAAAAAAAAATCCTATCACATGCTTGCACATCGCTACATTTATAGTCTATACTGCATAGAGGTATCAAGACTAACTCAAGTGCATTCCAAAAGAACCTTGGACATGTGATTGTCCATGGATGATGGAATATGCATTTAATTTTTTATTCATTAATGTACACTTTTAAATTAAGCTTTATGAAATACAGAAAATGGTCGCCGACTCCTAACAGAATTCACCCATTTTCTTTAAACTAATTTTTTAGGTGCTTTACACGTTGACTACACTTATTATATATTTATTTTTTTTAATTTATATAATATTAAAAAATAATTTTTCATTTATATTAAAATAAATATAAGTGGTTAATTTATATTGACTTTATCATAGAAACTATCCAATTACTTAATGCTACTTCTTATATATCTAATTCGATCTCATACTGAATTAATAATATTAATCATTTTGGTTATAGTAGTAGTATTGCTTACCCAGTGTATTAGAGAAAAAAATATATGCACTACACATAAATTCTTAGAACCCTAAAAAGTAATCCAAAATAAAAATATATAGTTTTATTATTTTTTTATTTTCTAAACACTACTTTCTTTAAAGTCAAATAAATTTAGAATATAACAAAAAAAAGTAAAAATTAAAATTACTTAATTATCAAGAGGTCATCTATGTGTTGCAAGGGAGATATAAAACTTTTATTAAATTAAAATAATAATAATTATAAATTATTTTGTAATGAAAAAGAAAATAGAAAAGTATTATTAAGCACAAAACTCACCTAACAAACAAAGTTTATATGTGTGTGTATATATATATATATATATTTAAAATCAAAATTTTGAAATTTTGAAAGATTTAATTATGTATTTGTTATTTGAAAATTTATTTTTAAAAAAATATTTTCAATCAAATCATAAAAAAATATTAATCAAAATAATATATATTTTTTTATTTCATGTTTAAATAAAATATTATGTATTCTATTTAAAAATTTATTTTTTAAAAATATATACCCAATCAAATCATAAAAATATAAAGAAAAAATATTAATAAAAATAATATACTTTTTGCTTTTTTTTTACATTTCATGCCTAAATAGAATATTATGTATATTTTATTTAAAAATTTTATTTTAAAAATATATCCAATCAAATCATATGTATACAAAGTAAAAAATATTAATAAAAAGAAAATATTTTTTTATATCTCTCCAAAATATAATTAAAGTAGAATAAATATTTAAAAAATAAAATATAAAAATTTTCAAATGTCTCCTCATCATGTATCTTTATTAAAAATAAATTTTAAAAAATAGAATATAAAATTTTGAAATGCTTAGTTATCTATATGTATTTATTTAAAAGATAATTATTATAAATTCAATTAACTAATAAAATGGATTTAATATATTATTTCACCCTTAATTTAAGTTTTGTTTCAATTTTACTCTAAAAGTCTTACCAATTTCACTCTATATTTTAATATTTTATTATAAATTTACTCTAATTTAACATTTATACAAATTTTATCATGAATTTTAACCTTTTGTTATAATATCATCCTAAATTATAATTAGCACTTAAATTATAAGTAAAAAATAAATCCACTTTTAACCTTAGCTTAGATTAATTTAATAATGTACATTTATGTGAATGGAAGAGTTTGGATTAATAATAAAGCAATCTCTATTATTATTTTAACATTCTTAAATTCTTTTTTTATTGATAAAAGTAATATTTAAAAATCAATTATTTGATACATGAATTTAAAAAAAATTAAAACATATGAATTATTTATTTCTTTATAAAAAAATAATAAACCACATATTATAAATATTTTGCATTTTAATTTATTTAAAAATTTATTCCGGATCATCGCCTCTGATTAAATTTAAATTTAATATATTTTATTTTATAACTTTTAGAAATGAATTACAAAGTAGTTCTTTAAAAAAAAATATTGCCTTTGAAGTTCAAACCTAAAGTTGAATTCTGTATGTGGTGATTTGACGTTCGACATTTGAGAACATGCAGTGATTAGTAATAAATAAGTAAAAGAAAATCTGTGACTAAACACATATTTTTGCCCTCAAACTTTAATAAAATTTTCAATTTGCCTTTTTTTTTTAGAACATGTACCTTGTCACACCTTACCTTACTGTAAGACATGGCATGTCGCCCGTAATGTACTTAATAAGCCCTTAAGTCTTATAAATGCTTACTAAGTATACTACAAGGGACTTAATACTGTTGATTCTTTCAGATTATATATTGTAGAAAAGTATATTTAATTATTAAATGTAAAACTCCTTTTGGTTCTTTCATCAGTTATAAAGAAATGTCTCTTTTTTTTTTTCGTAATTTACTAAACATATGAAACATAACCTCCATTAAGCTCAATATGATTTCCTAAATATCAATTATATTAGCAAAAACATAAAATGGTTCCATAACCCATAAGCCCATGGATGGTTTAATTACATACTGAAATCCTTTTCAAACCTTAGATACATAATAGAAATTCATACAATCATAATTTACATAGTCATTAGGTCATATGCTTTCAAAATAAGCTTTGTTCTTTAAAAACATATGAAATCATTAATACTTTTTATAGTTATGATTCATAAAGTAAATCCATTGAAAATATTTTGCAAAATGAATATCATTGTTTA
>CANUEP010107559.1:0-11079 GCA_947857235.1 Jatropha podagrica
GTAGAAGTTTGTAATCATTAGAAGTTGTAGTAATTAAGTAAGAAGTTGTAATCAAGCTTGAAGTCTATACTAAGTTCCTCACGTAATTTATGTAAGTGTTCTTTTCCATCTTGTCCCTTATGTTTATTTAGTATTCTTCCCTTATCACTTATGCTTATTTAGTTCTTATTTATATTCTAACCTGTTCTTCCTTTATTATTTATGCTTATTTTCTATACCAGTTGTTCATGAAATTGGTCCTTGCCCAGTTCGTGTTACTGGTTTTATTTACTTAAGTTATTGTTTCTTTATTTTCCTTTTATTATACCAGTTGTTCATGAAATCAGTCCTTGCCCAATTCGTGTTACTGGTTATTATTGCTTTATTTTTCTTTTACTATACCAATTGTTCATGAAATTGGTCATTTCCCAGTTCGCGTTACTGGTTTTATTTACTTTACTGTTTATTCTCCGGTGATCTGGTCCTTTACTTTACTGTTTATCCTCCAATTATCTGGTCCTTTAATTTACTTTTTATCTTTTCAATTATCTAGTCCTTCATATTTAAGTTATTTTATGTTCTTTTATTTATGTTGTTTCTTTAACTGCTTCAATTAGTTTATTTTCAGTTACTTTTCTCTTCCTCCTCCTTTAGTTATTTTCTATAATCAGTTCTCTTTAATATTAATTGTCTTCTCTATTCTCTATCCCTTTCGATCCTTCCTCCTTCTTGGTATCAGAGCCTGGTGGGGATAGAGTGATTGCTTATTGGGTTTGCTCTTGTCCTTTTTAGTTCCATCTAGCTCTAGTGTGAGGGTTCCAATGGGGGTGAGTGGTCCCAGTAGTAAGACCTAGAGAGGCAGTAAAATCGTTGGTCAGCTTACCATTGCTAAGAAACCATGAGTATCCTCAACAGAAATCTCTCCTTCTCTTCTGACTCGTCGACCTCTAGTAGGAATGGAAATAAAATAGTGAATAGTGAAGAAATTATTATTGAAAACTTTGAAAAAAGAATTGATGATTGGAAAATACCCAAAGTGCAAAAAGAGAGAATATATCGACAACAAGAGTTTAATATCTTTAAAACAGACTGCACCATTAAAACTGAAGAAAGAGATATTCAAATCCTAAATCCTTTTGAAACCATAAAACTCCTCTCTAAAGAGTCTCTTAATAGGCATAAAGAAAAGAAGTATAATTACATTCATATAGGTCTCGTCCAAGTAGGCATCAAACCCTTAACCAAATAAGGCTTGAATACCTCCGTCCTTTTTGTTTTGAGAGATACAAGATTTTCTGATTTTGAAGATTCCCTTCTCAGTTCCATAGAGTCAAGTTTATGCAATGGTCCAATCTCTTTCGATTGCTATCCAAATCTTACAGTCTCTTTGAGGGATCAAAACATTCTTGATTGTTTGGTTTTACAAATTAAAACTCATAACTATAAAATGCTTCCTGGTTCTATCCCATTGCATTGATTTTCAGAATTCATTATAAAACCATGATGATAACATTCGCATCTAATGCTTTAGTTCACTGCAAAAAAAGGAGAAACCTTACTCTTACAGACAGATTTCTCAAAAGCAAACACTGTGATCCCAATATCCATCAAATGGAAAGATATTGATCTCCCAAAAGAATGGACCCTAGAAGGAATCACCAAGCCCACCATCGAGCCAATTCCAAGCCCAAATATCAATGTTAAACAAATTACCCAGTACCTTGATGGAACTTGATAGAAGGTCTACAAGCTCAAATGAAATTGATACTACTGATACAGCCTCAAAATTACCTTCAGTCATTTATGGTCCATAACCATCCAGACATTTAGTCTTAACTCCTCCAGTATTCTACCCCACATATCTACCGCCCCAACCTATCCAGCCATATAGGCACTCCATTTCAGAGATTCACTAAAGGCAACCATCAAACATATTTGAAGAACTTGAAACCAAACTCCAAATGATAAACTACCAAAATACCATTCCCAGACCAGCCTATACCATTCTAGTAGAAAGACCTCCATCTCCTCCTCCTCTTTCTCCTACCTTTTCTGTAATAGCTAACAATAGAGATGCTGAACTTAATGTTTTGATGAAAGATTTTGAGATTGATAAAAAATATTTGCATAATGATTTTTATTCACCTCAAAAAGAATAAAAAAGAGTTTGGTTTTTCAAAAATTTTCATGAATAAAGGCATCAAATCCAAGAAAAATATTATGACTACATGAAGCAAAATCTTATCAATATATTATTTTTCCTATGGTTTGAAACCTATGCATCTGAGAATAACATTGAATACCCTTTCAAGTCCATTTAAGTCAATTCAATCCCTAAGACAATCACTTGGGTCACTTTAGATGGTCAAATAAAGTTTGTTCATCCCCCCCTTAGGAAAATAGAATTTCATGTTCCTTATTACAAAGATCCTATTGTTGCTGGAACTCTCAAAAATGGAGATTCTAATACATCCAAGGGAGTCCAAAATCTTTTTGAACAAAATAATTTCACAAATAATCATTTGCACACTATAGGAGAGCAGCTTAATAGGATGGAACAAAATCTCAACCATCCTACTATCATTTCTTAAACAATCCCTCCTCCTGTCCTAAAAGAGCATAAAAGTCAAAGTCCTCTTTTCAAACCTTATGAAAAGATGAGTAGCAGTAGAGTTCGGTTTCAAATTATGCTAACCCAGAATAAATTTATGAAAGTAATTAAGAGGAATTTACAAAATTTTCCCACCCTTGACACTCCTATATCTCAAAGAGTTATTCCAGATACTCCTCTCCCCCAACTCCTCCTTGTTCAATTAAGACCTATGCATCTTAGGAAGCCAGGTCAAAGATCCTTTGTAAACTCTCCAGCAGATGACTATGACAGCCAATGCTTAAAAACCCAAACAACAATTTGTAACCAAGATGTAGCTGACCTTTTTATTACAGGCTTTACATGTCAATTGAAAGGATGGTGGGATCACCACCTCACTTCCAAAGATCATTATGACATTCTCAATGCTATCAAAGTTGAAGAGGCTGATAAACCAATTTTGGATGATCATTGCCAACCAATTCAAAATACTATTGTTACCCTCATCTTTTCTATTTCTTGACATTTTGTAGGAGATACTTTACACATTAAGGATAAAAATGTTGAATTACTTTTAAGTTTTGAGGTGCAAAAAGCTTAGTGATTTCACTTGGTATAAAGATACCTTCCTTACTAGAATCATGCTTAAGAAAAATTCAAACGAGCCATTTTGAAAAGAAAAATTTCTTGTAGGTCTTCCCCCTCTCTTAGTAGAAAAGGTCAGAAATAGGATCAAAGGGGATTATGGTAAACAGATCCCTTATAGTAAACTCACATATGGCCAATTAATAAGTTACACTCAAAAGGAAGGTCTTAAAATTTGCTAAGATCTAAAATTATAAAAGTAGGTTAAAAGACAATTGCTTAAAACAAGAGCTCAATTTGATTCATTTTGTCAACAGTTTGATATATCCACAAAAACTCCTAAAAAAATGTGTTTAGATTGCAAAAATAAAGAAAAGGAGTCCAAAGATTACAAAAACTCAAAAAGGAATTACAGAAAAGCCAAGCAATCTTCTTCCTCCTCGTTTCCTTAAAAAAATTCTCCAAATTAAAACCCTTAAAAAAAAATCTGATTTCAAAGTTGTTACATGTTATAAATGTGGAAAAAAGGGACACATAGCCAAGTATTGTAGAGTTCAAAAAAGTTAAATGAGCTTCATCTTGAAAAAGATATCATGGGAAAAATCCGGTGCCTCCTTGACTCCTCAGATTTAGAATCCTTTGAAAATGAAGAAGCCCTCCAAGTTGATGAGCTTGCTGCCTTGTCCTCATCATCCTCTTCAGAATCTGATCTAGAGAAAAGGATAAATGTTCTCACTAAAGATAAAAATTTATCCTTGATATCATCAACCATATACAGGATCCTAAAATTCAGAGAGAATACCTCCTTAAAATCCAACAATCTCTTGAACAATCTCCTCCACCTACACCTTCCATTAAATCTTGCCATTATGATCTCACTGGAATTTTGGCAAGAGAGAGTCAATCTAAACCAAAAAATCTTGCACTCTCAGGATTACAAGAAGAGATTCAAATGATTAAGTAGGAAATCCAACAGATCAAAATTAAGCAAAAAAAAGATTCAGAAACCCTTTAATTTCTTCTTTTAAGTCATCCCGCTTTTCCCAATCAAAATCCTGAACATGAACAAAACCCATTACTGCAAGAACCCCATAACCTTCTTGAAGACTTTATTTATATTTTGAAACAAATAACTTTGCAGAAATATTTGATCAAAATAACATTGACCTTTCAAGATAATATTCAGATTGACACTATTGCACTCTTCGATATTGGAGCAGACCTCAATTTCATTAAAGTAGGAATATTACCACAAAACTTTTTTGAAATTATAAGTGATGGCCTAAAAACTACAAATAATGTTGCTCTAACAATTAAGCATAAATCTGAAACCTCTGTCTTCAACGATGGTGTTCGTATAAAAACCACACTTCTTATTGCTGAAGACATTTTAGACAGTGTCATTTTAGAAATTCCATTGATTAACATAATTACTCCCTATCAAGTTGATCATGCTTTCATTTCTTCCATTGTCAATAACACTAAACTTATTTTTTCATTTGTAGAAAAGGCAAAATTGCAAAATTTAGATATTATGAAAGCTCATTCCATTCGTGTTTAGTTTTATTTCATTTCTATTTACTAACTTTTTCTTTTTAATTTTCAGGATGGATAGAAAAATAAAAAAATTTGGTTTGATCACTTTGCCAATTTTCTCAAAAGGAACAAATTTATCCTTTAAAGTTCTTCCTAGTAGCTAGATAGATGATACTTAACAATGCATTTTGAACAACATCTGAAATGCACGAGGGAATTATAGCAAAATATTAGCCAGTTTAAATACATTCATAATATTTTAGCCAGATTTTCAAAGTTCAAGTTGTCTCTGAACAATCTAGTAGAGGAAAACGTTCAAGTAGCCAGATGAAAAATTTTAACCAGCCAGAATATTATAACAATTGCAATACAATGATAAAATATTTTACATCTCTTTGTCAATAGATTCATGAAGAAAATCAAAATCTCAAGAAGAAAATCAAGATTCTTTCTACCCCACTGGTAGAAGAGAAAAAACAACACCCAACTCTACTAGTTAGAGAAGAAAAATTAAGAGCACCTTTAGCCCCACTAGCTAAAGAGAAAAATTTGAGGGATTCTTTCTGCCTATTAGCAAAAGGAACTCCTCCAAAAAATTTGATTGAGAAAACCAAGAATTTTCTTTTTTAGTCAAGCTTATTTGGAAAAATTCCCTTCAGACATCAAGAACGAAATATGCAAAAAGATTAATGAAAGCTCCATGCAAAGGCAGTAATACATTCTAAATTTTCTCCAAGACTATGCTGTACATGAGATTTTCATTCCAGGATTATCTTGGACATGGGAAACCCATTACAGTGAAAAACATAGAATCTACCCAAAGACGAATTTCTACTGGCAATTCTCTCCTTTTGCAAGAAATAATTGTAGGTGTCATCTGACTTACAGCATTTGCAGGGTTCGTTTCGACCTCTCTATTTTCAAACCAATAAAGATTGGGGATAAAGAAGTTGGTGAAATCCTAATAATACCTCACACGCTGCTGGATTATAGATATTTTCACCAACTTATTATTATAAAATTAGATCAAGTCGATAATTTTAGAAAAAAATTGCAAACAATTGTCAAAGAAAGTTTCAATTTTGGAAAATATGTCCAGATCATGATTGATACAAAAGCCCCTGAATGGATTAATGGACTTAATTATCCGACCCAACACAAAATGTTAGTAACGACAAAAAATAGATATCCTAGTCCAAAAGCAGATTACCTTCGCTAGACTTATCATAATAATTCCTTTCGAGAGCAAATATGACATTGGCGATCTAAGGTCTTTACAAGAAATTTTGATTGGGATGATTATTATTTTGTTAGGCTAATAACATTAATTGCCAGAAGATCCTTACTGCAAGATCTATGGTTCCAAAAAGATACAATTACCTATGAAGATATCTTTTTTTTTTTTGTCTAATTCATAATTCACGGACCTAATTCAGTTATATAGAATGGAGTATGAAGAAGAATTCAAGAAAGGCATCAGAAGAGGTAACGATGAGAAATCTATCAGTATACTTTGGTATTAATAAAAAAAATTTTAGACAGGTTTTTAGATAGCAGACTCAGAAGACAATTCAACTAGAAGACTAAAGAATATTACCAGTGCAAGAGAGCAGACATGAAGGAAAAATCCTCACTACAAATTTCCACCTCCACTCAAAAGTGGGTCGGACCCACGTGTTCTCCATAATATCCACCTCCACTCTTAAGTGGATGAGACCCACATATTCCCCACTTACTACACTTGCCCAAATAATAAAGACCCATGCCCAAATAGGAATCTTGTAAAAAAAATTTTCTATAAAAGGCAACTCACCCCTCTCTCCCAACACACACATTTGATTCGCCCAAGAATTACACACTCCTCTCCTCTCTCTATACAACATTCTACTCCTCCTACACTTCTACCTCCAACACTACCTCTCAAACACATCTCCCTACCATATCCCTTTCCTCTCACCCTTTCTTCTTATCCTTCTCCTTCTACCATATCCCTCTCTTACCTTCTCTTAGATATTATTATCACGTACTAAGTGCTTGTAATAGTAGAAGTATGTAATAATTAGAAGTTGTAGTAATTAAGTAGAAGTTGTAATCATGCTTGGAAATTGTACTAAGTTCCTCAAGTAATTTATGTAAGTGTTCTTTCACATATTTCATTTATGTTTATTTAGTTCTAACTTATTCTTCCTTTATTATTTATATTTATTTAGTTCTAACTTGTTCTTTCTTTATTAATTCTATTCATCTAGTTTATTTTTTTAATTTATTATACCAGTTGTTCATGAAATTGGTCATTGCCCAGTTCGTATTACTAGTTTTATTTACTTATGCTTATTTATTTCTTTATTTTCTTTTACTATACCAGTTATTCATGAAATTAGTCATTGCCTAGTTTGTGTTACTGGTTTTATTTACTTTACTGTTTATCTTCCAGTTATCTAGTCCTTTAATTTACTATTTATCTTTCCAGTTATCTGATCCTCTACATTATGTTATTTATTTCTTTTAATTAATTTATTTTATGTCCTCTTATTTATGTTGTTTTTTTTTAATTAATTGTCTCTTATTGCTTTAATTAACTTATTTTTAGTTACTTTTCTCTTCTTGCCTTTAGTTATTTCCTTTAATTAGTTCTTTTCTCTATATACACTTGCATTATTTGATAAAGTGGAATTGCATGAAAAGAGGAAGGGTCTTCCATTTTTGTAGTTGTATTGAATAAAATTCTGGATTGTAATTATAAATAGCTTTGTAACTACATCTACTCTTTCAGTTCGAGTAATGTACAAAAAAGTTTAACTGACTGCTGGAGTATAATAGGATACAAAATGTGAGAGTATAGTAGGATACAAAATAAGAAGTATAAGCATCATTCTCTCTGCTTCATAATTAGTAACAACATTAATATGACAATACATAAAATGAGATACTTTTCTTTGACAGAAGGTGCAACTAAAGTGAAAGCAAAATCTTGTAGTATCTTTCATAAGTAAGATTATAAGGGCCTGTAGGGAAGAAAGATGACCAAGAGCACAGCTGATGCATGTGTTTGGAAACTGAAACTCTTCAGTAAGCATTTAAATTGAAAATAATATTTGGAGTAAAAAATTTGAAATTAATTTACTAAAACTGGATAGCTACCTTTAAATTAAATTGAGATTAATGGCATCTAGTGAATCATTTTTTAAAATAATTTTGTCAAATACTTATTGAATTCAATTAAAGTGAATATAACTACATAAAAAATATAATAGTGGTACTACTATATTTATTCATCTGCAACCTTTGTAGTTAATGTGAAAAGCATTAGTAAGTGATAACTTAACTGAACCTTATAAGTTGCTAATTAACAGGAAGTGCAAGGCATGGAAAATAAGCGTGTTTGGCTAATAACACGATAAGTTCTTTAACTGTTGACCATAAGATATCATATAATTACAAAAAAATGGGGATGCGAAAACTAGAAGACCAATGATGTATTATCACATAAAAAAATTTATTTCATGTGATGCTAGCACATGACATATTGAAATGAATAAAAAAGACAACAAGTTTAATATTAACCCAATTTGGATGCCAGATAAAAGTGGGAGGGTTAGTTGCTTCTCAAGCACACCGTATAATACATATAATTAACAATGACAATTGTAATCGATAGTCTTTGACATACTAACTTGTTTGACATACTTTTTTGAACTATTTTGGAAGTTACAGAATAATTGGAAATGATGCCAAGACATCAAAAGTAGTTGGTTTATTTATAGCAAACGAAATCTTTGGTGAAAAAGATTTGAAGAATGTCATGGATTTTTTGTAGGGCAAATGGGTCTCAATAGCAAATTGAGTGTAGGCCCAAAATCATTGTTGTGATGAGCCAAATATTGACTCGTTGTAGATTTCTAAATATTATTATTATTGTTATTATTAGTTGGAATCACATGCATGTAATGCAACAATAAAAAGGGAAGTCAAAGGATGAAGAATGTTAGTCATAGAAAATTACAGTGCTAATCGAACAAAGTTGACCTTAAGGAAACTATTGTTGGCACGGTTGTAATGAAGTGTAACCTTTGAACATTAGCACTTGATCTAATAAATATTATTTATTTAAAATTTACTACCAAATAACAAATGCATTTCTTGGGTATAAATTGGCTGATATGAGCATGGTTCATATGATTTGAAGTTGTTTCCATATCCTATTGAGAGTGAGATATAGTACTTGACACTACTCATGGTTACTAGGTATCCACATAATTATGGTGTAATTGGTGGCAAAAATTTATATTTCAAGTTAATTTACTTAGCATGAGTTGTCTCATTAATGAGTTATCAAGAGCACACAGTTGTCATTGTCATTGGAAGAGAAAGAATAGTTAGAAAGCTATATTGACCCCAATGCCACCATTTGGTAAATGGGAAGAAGAGGAAGTTTGCAAATAATAGAAATTATTCTTCAACATCTAGTTGGTTTGCTAGTCATATTTTTATGGTCCTCACACCAAACATATTGAACATGTTGGACCACATATAATGTCTAAGGAAGCACCTTGGAGTAGATTATGTGATATGAGATATGAGTTGGAAGCATATTGTCTGTACCATGAAATTAAGGTGCCCAAGATTGTTTCAGTTATGCTTCGGAGATCAACATTTAATGAAATTGCACAGGTCAAACAACAGCTGAAGAGAGAAATTGATGTCATGTAACAACAACTTGACCAATTTCATTCGGAGCCATTATTTGAAATGGTTGCCAAAACAAATATTGACGGGTCATTGATGGCTGATTATTCTGATAACAATAGTGATGATGACTTCTAAAGTGTTTACCACACTACTTGCCTCGATGTTGCTAGATATGATAGTGACCTATACTTATTGATGCTATTTGTAGGGTCGTATTTGATTTGTATAAAACATAAATCAATTAATAATGTTGTCGATATTGCTAAATGTTATTATTATGTGTTTCAGCTCCTTCAATAGACTGAAATGTGAAGGGTTTTTGAAGGCATTCTGTATGAATAAGGGTATTATATAAGTCTTAATTAAAGCAAAGAAATCATGCACACTTAAATGTTATTAATAGTGTTCTGAATTAAACTTAAACTAAGTTATTGATCAAGATACTATTATGTTATTGATTTGAAACAGTTATATAAAAATGCTAATATTTTGTTTATATTATTTAAATGATATATAATTTTTTTTTGTGGGATTTTATTCATCTCGTATACTTACAAGCATTTTGACCATAATATATACGTTTTCTGTTAATATAGATCTAAAAGAAATTAGATCTATAACAATAATAGTAACCTAAGATAAGAAATACATATTATTACAAGTTATTCCTTAATGGTTAACTCATTGAATTGTTAAGGTAGTATTAAATTACCTAAACTTACTTGATGTTAAATTGTTAGTTATGTCATTATAGCTACTTTTTAATTACTATAAATGCAAATTGTAATACAATTTTGTAATATGTTAATAAATTTCAAGTGAGATTGAAGATTAATTAACGCAAGATTTGTTGTTATATGACATATACATACATAATTTTAGTTTTCCATAAAAAAACTTAAAATAATGTTTAAGTCCTGAATTGCAAATAAATTGAAGTTGATTGTGCCACGTGTCTTATTGTTACTATGATTTCACCGTGATATGATGGGTTGAGAAGTACCCCTTCACTTTTTTTTACTCTAAAATGCCAATTGTGCCCTTTATATTAATCGACCATGAGATAATAATGGGTAAAAAAAAAATTGTAATTTTGCCATGAGATAGAACTGCGATTCTTATGTTAGATGATTCAAGTACAACTATGACAAGGCATTTTTGACTTGTTGTCATTGTAACTGTAATCTTTTTATTTTAAAATAAGGATCCAGATCGACATGTTTTCACGCTACCTTTCATTTTTATGTACTTGTTTTCATGATTACAGTTATTATATGCATATCTTGTTGTCTTGACTTTGAGTTTGCAGGCTAAAACTTTAGGTATGTTTATGATTCTGTAACGCCCTAAAATTTCAGATTTTAAAATGATATTATTTAGGCGAGTCATGAATGGTATCACCCGAGGGAGAAAAAAATATTTTAATTGGACTCGATAATGATATTGAGCATAATTAATATTTGTGGAGTTAATTAGATTATATGTGAGTGTTTAATTAATTAAAGTTAATATGTAAATTTTCAATGACAGAGTAAGTAATAAATTATTGGGTAATAGTAATTTACCGGTCTGTGAATAGTACCATCGATCCGGGACTTGGTATTATTTCGGTCCGAAAAAAATTACTACATGTGTCTAATATGTTATTAAATATTTTTGGAGCATGTTTGCATGATTTAGGTGGATAGAGAATATTTCAT